>RJWJ010023553.1:0-25719 GCA_004363605.1 Indri indri | reverse complement strand
GTCTGAAGTTATATTCAATTGTTAATTAAGGCAGCTTCCTGTCCCAGTTCTTTTTTATTTTTCAATGACGTTGGCAGTATGTCTCTTAGCAGGTAATATGCTGTTCATTATGTCACACTAACAAAATGAAGTTACAAAGTAAGACTTATTTTCATTGGAAGGTGTGGTATTATGATATATATATATATATATATATATACACACACACACACATAGGTTTTTGTCCATGGTTCCTGGCTCAAAACTCTTGCAGTTCTTGTTATAATGTTGGGGTGCTTTAGGCCTCAGGATCAGGCCTCAGAAGATAGAATCTGTCTCTCTGACCTTCTCCTGTCCTCCTTCGTCTGCTGAAGGCAGAACTCTAATTTGATTGTGGGTGAAGAGATCCTCATTCCACACAGGGTCCTGCCCCACACCCTGGAGGATGGAATGCTGCACAGGGAGGTCAGGGAGAATCTGAACACACAGGCCTTGCTGGGTTTAGATCACGTGTTTTTTGTCCAATCACATTTCTATACAGTTGTCCCCTACGTAATGAAGCCTCTATAAAAACCCAAGAGAACTAGGTTTGGAGAGCTTCCGGATAGCTGAATACGTGGAGGCAGACAGGAAGGTAAACAAGAACTCATCCATGTGCTGGGAGGGTAGCACACCCAAACTCCACGGGGACAGAAGTTCCTGTGCTGGGGACCCTTCCAGACCTCGCCCTATGTATCTCTTTATCTGGCTGTTTATTCGTATCCTTTAACATATCCTTTGTAGTAAACCAGTAAACACAAATGTTTCCCTGAGTTCTGTGAGCCACTCTAGCAAATTAATCAAACCCAAAGAGGGGGTTGTGGGAACCACAATTTGAAGCTATTCCATCAGAAGTTCCAGAGGCCCAGACTTGTGATTGGTGGGAAGGAGGGGTCACTCTTGGGGACTGAGTCCTCAAGCTGTGAGACCTGATGCTATCTCTGGGTAGACAGTGTCAGAATTGAATTAGAGGATGCCCAGATGGTGTCTGCTGCTTGGTGGGTGGGGAAAACCCCCACATTTGGTCATAGAAGTCTTCTGTGTTGATGACTGTTGTGGTGTGGAATTTAGAGGAAAAGCACGGTTTGAGAGTTTTCCCCAAAGCAGAAGGTGATTTCAGAAGCTTTCCTGAATTGTCTTATTCTAATACTCTAATTATTCAAATGGGAAAAACAAATTCAGCCCAGACTTCACTTCCTCCAGGAAGCCTTCTAAGACACCCTCCTCTTCTGCAGGCTGCAATTGGGTGCCCTCGCTACCTGTGCTCATCGATCCTTACGCCTTTGGCTCATTGCACCTACCACCCTGAGTTGTAATTCTGCTGCCATATTTGTCACCCCAACTTGAGAACAGAGACGGTCTTCTTCATCTTTGTGCCCCCAGCACTTAACTCAGTTTCCAGAACAGAGTAAGTTCTCAGCACATGTTGATAGAGCTGAACTGAAATGAAAAATAATCGGCCTCCCCCTTAGAGACTTCTTCAGATGGGGTTTCTTGCCAGCCACCTGGTGTGTCCTACTCCAGCCCACTCTTCACATCGTTCCCCAGAAATGTCATTCTAAGAAAATAAACTTCAGGATACCTAAGCCAGGAATCATTAAAGAAAAGATATATAAATTTGACTTAAACAAATAAAACTTCTATACTGAAGACATATTTATGTCAAAGTAAATGCTAGATGGAATAAAGATTTAAATGTTAAAAAAAAAGCCTCAAAAATACTCAAAGAAAATATGTGTGAATTTTTTTACTGTGGAATAGAGAAGGCTCTTCTAACTATGACCTGAAATAATAAGCCAAGAAGGATAACTGATAAATTTGTCTACAGGAAAATTTAAGACTTCTGAATGGCAAAATATAAAACCATAAACAAAATCAAAAGAACTTTATTTTTATCTGGTAATCTTAAATTTATCTTTAAAAGTCATTCAAAAAACCTTTACAGTAAAAAAAATTTTTTTTTATTGTTTCTGAAGGTTTTGAGAGCTCAGGAAAGGACATATTTACATTAAGCCCAGATCCTTTTAGCAATATTTCCTTCACAACTGCTACTAATTACATATTATCCAATCAGTAACCATGTCAAAATTAACATAACACTGTTGACAGATAATATAAAAATAAGATTGCTACTTTCTCTGACATTTACTTTAAAAATCCTATACTTTAGTTAAGCATGAATGTCTGTTAACACAAAATGTCTGTGTTCTTATGGAGACTGAGAAATCTTTGACTATGTTCTTTCCTTCTTCAAAAAGAAAAATTGTCCTAATTTCGATAAGTATGACTTTGTGTTTTTAATTAATTATAAAAGTGTGAGCTTTGGGGAATATAGGCTAAGTGTATAAAACTGCTATTTTTTTACCAATATTTTATATTGAAATATAATATTTGGTTATAAAAAACTTAAAAATGTTATTGTTTCTCAAAACTATGCTTCTGTTTACATTATACGAAAGGTGCATATATAGACAGAAAAGTTGAGACTTGGTCATCTAAACCTATATTCAATCCACGATCAGGTAATTCTTAGATGATTTACAATTTAACATATTAAAATTTTCTGTGATTAATCTGTAATTGCCACATTTACAAAGAAAGTTCTGTGTAAGAGAAACTTAAAAACAGATTGTTTGATATTGCATTTAGGCTCAGCGTTCATTTATTTAAATCACTTATGACATTTGGAAAATTTTTTCGAACTTAGGAAAATGTAATTATTTATATGGCTTCATTTAATTATACCTAAACTCTGCAAAATGTTTCTGTTGCACACTTAAGTACAATTGAATAAGTAAGATTACTTGCACAGACAAAAGTAAAGACTTTCCTTGCACATTTAAATTATACTTGTTTCAAACTTAAGGCAAATGCCTGAAAAAAATTTGGAAGAGACTATTAATGACTGATAATTTATTGTATTTTTCAGCTTTTTCGATGTTGTATAGTTTGGAGTTTTAAGTTTTACTTTTCTACTTCAAGTAGATAGTTTATCATAAAACTTGAATGACAAACACCATCACTATGACCACAAAATTACTCATAGATCAGAAATCGACTCTATAAGTTGCTTCCTTGAATATTTTGATCATGAGCTTCAAATGCTCTAAGTAGAGTTTGGATATGACTGCAAATGCTTAATGGGGATTTGATGCTGATTATAAATTCCAGTATGCCTTTCGGTTTCACATCCAGCACATCTCTACCTGTAATATAGTCTTTCCTGTTCTTTCTCCTGTTCTGCCATCTTATTCGGGATTAATCCAAAAAAAGTTACCTTTCAGAAGTGGTACTGAATGTATTGTCAAAGCAGAGCACGCAGCCACCAGCTTCCATCTCAATCATTTTACTCCATCTTATTTTCTCTGTTTAAAAACCAAAGTTTTACTTTCTGGAGAGGCAAGATGGAAATCCATATCCTATCTTTCTCTATTTAAAACTTTGGCAATTGATCTCCAGCGAGGCCATCAGGGATTTGGGCTGTTGGAAGTCTCTGTCCAGGAGGGTGAAGGGGGCAGGAGTGGCAGTGCCCGTTCTTGTTGCCCATTCTGCCAGGTGACCTCAGGCTGGAAAAGGTGGACTCACCCGAGCTGGCAGAGAATCCCCAGGTGGCAATGGCAATTGTCCTCAGAGTCCTGCAGAAAAGGCAAAGAATAATAAAATCAACCTTTGTGTATTCTTCACCTAGCAGTTGATTCTAATGGCTAACAAACATTCTTTAAATATTTTCTGTTACATTAGGCAGTGTCTATTCCCAGTGACAAAGGACTTTGGCTGATAGAACCATAAATAAGGAATTGACAGAAGAAGAAACACACAAATAATTAGTAAACATGTGAAAAACTGTTCAATCTAATTGCCTTTTAAAAATACAAAGCAAGTCAGGTGCGGTGGCTCACGCCTGTAATCCTAGCACTCTGGGAGGCTGAGGTAGGAGGATTGATTGAAGTCGGGAGTTGGAGACCAGCCTGAGCAAGAGCGAGACCCCATCTCTACTAAAAATAGAACAAATGAACTGGGTGTGGTGGTGCAGGCCTGTAGTCCCAGCTACTCAGGAGGCTGAGGCAGGAGGATCCCTTGAGCCCAGGTGTTCAAGGCCAGCCTGGGTAATGTCTCAAACAAACAAATAAATAAGTTAAATAAGAAGATACAATTTTTCAATGATAATAGCCAGTTTAGGGAAGAGTGTGGGGAGATGAGTACCTCACTCACTTTACAGTGGGAGGGTAACCCGGTACAAAGACTCTGGAGGGTAGTCTCACAGTATAGGATGGGTTACAATAGGGAAAAACTGGAAACATCCCTAATACAGGATTGGGTAAAAAAAAAACGGTATATTCATATAATGAAATACTATGAAAGAATGTAGATCTCTATTATTATAGAAATAGATATATTATCCATGATATATGGTTAAATAAAAAAGCAGTTTGCAGAGAAATATATGCAGAATGATTACATCTTTGTAAACATATATTTATGTCTATACATGAATAGACAAAGTCTGAGAAAAAACATAATTGCATTAGTAGTGGTTATCTTTGGTTGGAAGCAGGTGATTTAAATGTTTATCTTTATTCTTACCTATATTGTCTGAACTTTTCATAATGGCCATGCATTTTATAGTTAGAAAAAAATAAAGCTATGTGGAAAAGCTTTTTAAAATATCAAACAAAAAATGCCCAAACAACAAACAAGGAAAAAAAAAGATCCACCTCTGTTGGCACCTACATCACAGTCTAAAGGATAAAGTTCATGTTCTTTTCCTTGGCATCAGGGTCTTCCGTAGGCTCCTCCTTAATGCCTCCAGGCAGAGTCAGTGTCCTGGTATCGTAATGTATTTTTTTCTTTTTTTTTTTGAGACAGGGTCTTGTCTGTCATCCAGGCTGGAGTGCAGTGATGTGATCATAGCTCATTGCAACCTCAAACTCCAGGCCTCAGCGATCCTCTCACCTTGGCCTCTCAAAGTGCTGGGATTGCAGGTGTGAGCCACTGTTCCTGGCCTACCCTAATCTATTTTCAGGTCTATAAATCAGAGCTTCTCAGAGGAGGAAATTTCCCCAGTGCAAGCCCAGTGCTGAGGAGCTACTGGTGTAACAGAGAGAATGGCCTAAAAAGGGATAAAAATGTTTTCTGTCTCTTCAAAACCCCCTCACCCTTTTTGAGGAATAAAACCTGCATTCCTGCCTCAGGACAGTGGTTGGTAGAGGCAGGGGAGTGTCCTTTGTTCTTTGTACCACAGGAGATGGCTCAAGGGAATTGTCTGGGTGGAGGTCATGAGATTGTCTTCGTGTTAGCCAAGATGGGATGAATCAGAACCATGAACTATGATTGGACAGCAATAGCCTGAAGCTAAAAAGCTCCCCTTTAAAAGCTCTGTATTTCTGCTCAGAGGCAGGACGTTGGTACTTTAAGACAGGAGTCTAGCGACCTCCTCATTTGCCAGCAAATTAATACACTTCTCTTTCCTTCTCCTCAAACCATTTGTCCTCATTCTTCTGATGTGGCCTCGGGGACAAGTGCCAAAATCAGTAACAGAGGGAAGCAAAAGCTTTGGGATATCTTTGTCTTGGGGGCTAGAGACCCCTCTTGTTATTCTCATTCCCTTTTTACCACTGGTAACAGCAGGTAGACCAGGAGTAGTCTCGCCCATTTGGAGTGTGGCATCTGGGAAATGGCCCAGAAATGGCAGTGCCAGTGCCATTCTCACATGGTGTCATTCTCACATGGTGTGCTGGGCCCACCTCACTGGGGCTGACTGGGCCTCACTGGGGGCAGTAATAGGAGGGGAAGCCCAGGGCTCCTGACCACTCCAGGCTTCAGCAAAACTCCTACCCCTCAGCTGTGGAGTTGATGATATCCTTGCCTTCAACATGAATGCACCCCAAATCTCTGTGTGGCCAGAGTCTGGTTAACCAAAATGTAAACTTGACTTTGAAAAGGCAAATATTTATACTGAACTCAGCTCTTGGCAACCAAGGGCCAAGTGTGCCTGATTCTGGAAAAGGGGGATGAAATGGTTTTCTATTGCTGCTGTAACAAATTTCCATGAACTTGGTGGCCTAAGACAACACAATTTATCACGTTATAGTTCTGTAAGTCAGAAGTCCAACACAAGCCTCATGGAGCTAAACTCAAGACATCAGCAAAGTGACATTAGTTTCTGGAGACTCTAGGGGAGAATCCATGTTTTTGCCTTTTCCACCTTCTAAAGGCTGCCTGCACTCCTTGATTCACGACCTGTTCCTTCATCTTCCAAGCCAGCATGTTGCATCTCTCCAACCATTCATCCGTAGTCACATCTCCCTCTGACCACAGTCAGGACACGTCCTTTGCTTTTAAGGACTCATGTGATTACATTGGTCCTACCCAAATAATCCCCAAAAATCTCCTCACCTCTAGGTCCTTAACTTTAATCACATCTGCAAAATCCCATATGCCATGTAAGGTAACACATTCACAGGTTCCAGGGATTAGGACATGGACATCTTTTGGTGGGGTGGGGGCATTATTCTGCCTACCACAGAGAAAATATGAACCTAAGTCTAAAAATGTTAATAACTAGAAGCCAATACTATAAAATGTCACAGAAAATATCAATGATATTTTATTAAGTGTAAATAAGCAAGTTCAGTAAATACATATGAAATGATCCCAATTTTTTGGAACCTCCCCTTCCTCTCACTAAACTGAGTAATATGGTCACTGAGCCACCTCCCACCTGTCCTGGCCTGGCTTCTGGGGTAGATGGTGGACCCGCCTCACCCACTCACAGCTGCAGGGCATCAGGAAGCAGAGGTGCAGTCCCACCTCAGGCCTTGGTGCATTAGATAAATAGATTTTTGGCTAATGTGATATGCTAAATTGTCTTTTAGCAAACTCCTTTGGGGCAAGTTGATCTACAGTTAAACAATAATAGTGACAACAATGATAATAAGTAATGAAATAAAGAAGAAGGACCACAAGCCCACCAAGCTGTCTACTGGCTCCTGCTTTGTACCCTGCCTGTTCTTCCTGTGCATGTGACGGGATCTTGTATACACATCCCTCACAATTTTGTACTATTTATTTTGTTTAAAATTTCTGATTCTCTACTAAATAATTCTTCCTGGTTTCTTCATGGTTCACTTTTAGAAAAAGTGTTCAGAAAGGTCCAAAATACCAGAGAGTAGAGAGCGCCCGACTTGATACAAATGGAACAATACCAGGGGACAGCAAGAAAGGACCACATACCCCAGCTGACCAGAGGCGAGTCCCAGCTCAGCAAGATGGAAAGTGGGAAGCGTGGCTGAGGCGAATTTGCCAAAAGGGAAAACAAGCATTTGGAGGAGAGTTTTGATTTTTCATAGTGCTGCATGGAATCCAAGGCAAGATAGAAAAGATCCAAGTTAGAATTCTGCAGTTTTAAGTAGGAACTGAGATGAAGACCCAAGTATTATACCGACAAGGGGGAACCACCCATTAAAGGAGGCTGTGCCAGTAAATTAGTAACTGGATACCATTTTCCCCAGGGACTATGCCCAATTCTTGGCATCTGGGGCTGTCCTGTTGCCCCCACACAATTAAAAGGGCTTCTCTTCAACATTTACCTAATCTGTTTCTCCACCCAAGTTGACAAGTGATGCTACTTCTGATCCCTTTTATGCTTTCAGTGGGCATTGTGTTCTAAACAAACTATCGTAACAGTCTTTGCAGCATACAATTTTAAAACTCCCACTTTCCAAACTTTATATAATATGTCAATATCTATCCATGGATGGATATGCCCCAAACCTTAACAATGGTTTCTGAGGGGAGGAGAGTAAGATGGGAGGAGACAGATGAGGAGAACTTTCACTTTTACTTGACAGACCTCTAATTGTTTGCATTTTTACAATGGTCCTACATTCATTTATTGGGCTTATAATTAAGGATGAAAAATACTTTAAAATTGTGGTTATTACTAAGAGAGAATGTGGGAGAAATTAGCATTTTATGCTTCTGTACTGCTTGATTTTTGTTTTTACATCAAGTTTGTATGACTTTCCCAATAGAAAAAATTGGCAGTTGATGGAGTACAGTGGTTACACACAAGCTGTGAGGCAGACAGATTCCCTGCCAACCAGATACTTCAACGTTCTCAACTTTTGTCTCCCATTTACTCTCCCCAAATAAGGATAATAGTACTTACCTCATGTGGATCTTGTGAGTTGTTGTTTTTTTTTTCTTCAACGCACTTAGTAACTGCCAATAAAAAAACTTCCTGTTTGTGTTCCATTTCCTTTGGGCCTGTTGCCCTTTATGGATCAGCTCTCAAGTCTCAACAATCAGCGTGAACACCTCAGGCAGGAGCTCATGTGTTAATTATTGGCTTGATTTTAACTCCAGATTGGAATCTCCTGGTGGGCAGGGTCTGGTGTCTTCTTCACTTTGGAATCCTTACAGTGCTTACATTTGCCACAAAGCCTGCACCTAGCCAACATTTGCTGAATTTAATAGAATTAACACAAAAGGCAGAGGATTTCCAGTCCCAGAACAGCTCTAACCAGCAGGTACTTTTGAGAAGGCAACAATCTTTAAACTCCTTAAATTGTACCATTTAACAATGGTTATCTCTGCGTTGTAGGATTACTGGTGGTTTTAATTTTCTTCTTTATAGCTTTTAGTATGTTCTAGTTTTCTATCATGTGCACATATACTTTTATAGACAGAAAAAAATGTCAGTTAAAAAAAATACCACACATCTTGGTTCTAGTTCCCGTGTATCTACTTCCCCTCACCTTCTCATATGCCTCTATCCTTGCCCTGGTCTCCACGCCTCCCGATTACACCTTTGTATGAGCCCCTTCTCAGAAAGTGCCCAAGGTGAGCCGCTGTGCTGGCGCATGCCTGTGGTGCCAGCTACTCAGGAGGCTGATGTGGGAGAATCCCTTGAGCTTAGGAGTTTGAGTCCAGCATGAGCAACATAGCAAGGGAAGGGAAAAAAGTGTCCGAAATGATTTTCTAGGGGAAAGAATGAGGCCTTTACAATTAGGTGGACCAGTGTTTAAATCTTAACTCATTGCAAATGTGGGAAATACCTTACCTCTCTGAGTCACAGACTCCTTATCTGTAAATGAAAATAACACTCACCTAGGTTGTTATGTAGTTTGGGTCAGCAGCCTCACACACTTTAATATGCATATGAATCACTTGGATTCACAAACTTTAATATGTATATTAATCACCTGGGATGTTGTTAAAAGGAAGGGTCTGATTTAGTAGGTCTGGGATGGACCCAAGACTCTGCATTTCTTTTTATTTTATTTTTTTGAAACAAGAGCTTGCTCTGTCACCCATGCTGGAGTGCAGTGGAGAGACCATAGCTCACTGCAGCCTACAACTCCTGGGCTCAAGCAATCCTCCTGCCTCAGCCTCCCCATTTGCTAGGACTACAGATGCTTGTCACCATGCCCAGCTGATTTTTAAAATTTTTTGTAAAGACAGGGTCTCACTATGTTACCCAGTTTGGCTTGAATTCCTGACCTAAAGCGATCCTCCCACCTCAGCCTCCTAAAGTGCTAAGATTACAGGTGTGAACCACTGTGCCTGGCCAAGACTCTGTATTTCTAAGAGCTTCTACATGTTGATACTGGTGATGCATGGATCACACTTTGAACAGCAAGGGATTAATGACATAACATTTGAAAGAGTCCAGCATAAACGGCCTATGAATACCTGTACCTCTCCTCGCTAATTGGCCTGGCTCTTCCAGCTGTTTGGATGAACCCATCTCAGAAAACCACTGACTGAGATCCATTCAGGTGCAACCCAACTCATTTGAACTTTAACCTATTCCTATTTTCTCCCCACATCGATATCCTTCTTTTTCTTTCTGGTCAAGCACTTCATTCTTTTTTTGCCTAACAATACAGGTATCTGTGCTTTTAGGGTTTGTCCTTTTTTGTATCTGTTTGTAGAGGGGTTTTTTTGTTTTGTTTTTTGGAGATGAAGGTCTTGCTATATTGCTCAGGCTGGATTTGAAATCCTGGGCTCAAGTGATCCTCTCGACTAGTTGGGACTATAGGTGCAGGCCATGGCACCTAGCTTTGTCCTTTTAAATAGTTACAATTTACATACAATAAATTACACTTAGAGTATAAAGTTCTAAAATATTTACACGCCTATGAAACGATCCTCAATCTCAAGATAATGAACATATCCATCACTCCATTTTCCTCATGCTTCCATGATCCTCTTACTCCCTGGAAATCACTCATCTGCTTTCTGTCGCTATAGACTACTTTGCCTTTTCTAGAGTTTTCTATCAACAGAATCGTACAGTATATATTCTATTTTGTCTGGCTTCTTTCATTCAGCATAATTGTTTCATCCATGTTGTTGTATGTATCAATACTTTGTTTACTCCTCATTTGTTGCTGATAGTATTCCATTGCAAGGGCTTATACCACAATGTTTTTATCCATTCACCTGTTGACAGATATTTGGATGGTTTCTGGTTTTCCACTATTACAAATAAAGCTGCTGTGAACATTTGCGTACAAGTCTTTATGTAGACATATACTTTCATTTTCTCTTGGGCAAATAGCTTCAGTGGAGCGGCTGAATCTCATGGCCAGCGTATGTTTAACTTTTTAAAAAACTGTTGAACTGTTTTCCAAATTGTTTATACCATTTTATATTCCTACCAGAACTGTATGAGAGTTCCAGTTCTTCCAAATTCTTGCCAACATTTACAGTTTTGAACAAATGTTCATTGTAAAAAAAAAGTTAGAGAAATTCACATAGGCAAAAAAAAAAACACACACACACACACACACACAAAAAACCCTACATCTGTTAATTGCACTATTGGGAGCTCACACTATTAAATTGTCATGTTTATAGATTTCCAAAATTTGCCCTCTTCCGCAGTGTTCTTGTTTTTTAAAAAAATAGTTTTATATTTCATTTTCACTCTCACTATTCAAAACACATCCTCGATGGGAAATCCAAGAAAAATAATCCAGTAATTCCCCACACACAGAAAACTGAAAAATAGGCCAGGCCTGTGGGTCACGCCTGTAATCCCAGTACTTTGGGAGGCTGAGACAGGAGAATCACTTGAGGCCAGGAGTTCTATACCAGCCTAAGAAATACAGTGAGACCTCATCCCTAAAAAAAAAATTGAAAAATCAGTGGCGTGATTGCACACACCTGTAGTTTCCAGCTACTCTGGAGGCTGAGGCAGGAGGATCCCTTATGCCCAGGAGTTGCAGTGAGTTATGACGACACCGCTGCTCTCCAGCCCTGACAAAAGGGCTAGACCCTGTCTCAAAACAACAACAAGAAAAACCAAAAATAGACTTTTCTCTGTTTTCAATGTTTTATTGCTTTTTAAATTGGTTTTCTAAGTGAATGAGTCAGAATCAATCTTTAATGAGTTTTTTTTTTGTTTGTTTGTTTGGTTTTTTTTTTTTTTTTTTTGAGACAGAGTCTCACTGTGTTGCCCGGGCTAGAGTGCCGTGGCATCAGCCTAGCTCACAGCAACCTCAAACTCCCGGGCTCAAGTGATCTTCCTGCCTCAGCCTCCCGAGTAGCCAGGACTACAGGCATGTGCCACCATGCCCTGCTAATTTTTTCTATATACTTTTAGTTGTCCGATTAATTTCTTTCTATTTTTAGTAGAGACGGGGTCTTGCTCTTGCTCAGGCTGGTCTCGAACTCCTGAGCTCAAACAATCCGCCTGCCTCGGCCTCCCAGAGTGCTAGGATTACAGGCGTGAGCCACAGCGCCCGGCCTTTAATGAGTTTTAAATTTAGTATTTTTCTTTGCTGTAGTAAACAAGGAACAAGAGGCAAAAAATAGCCCCGTCTCTTCCTATAACCCTAAGGCACTCTTCTAGTTCAACTCAATATTAACATTTTCTAGTACAATTCAATACAGACATTTCAAACCTTAAATGAGCTTTAAAAAGTCATGAGTTGGGGCAGAGACAGGAGTGCCAACTCATAACTTTATGAATAACAATTATTCTTCTATTTCAGAGTTATAGAAAGGGCAGGTAGGAAAACTAGCTAAGTAACGTTAATAATTATAGTGCTTATTAAACATAGAACACTTGCTGGGCACTGTGCGAGGCTTTGTGCATTATCTCATTTCATTCAGTTTATGGAAAATATTCTATTTTCTCTAGTTTAGACAAAGCCTTCACAATAGGGATTATTAGAAGTAGAAACATACGTAAAAGAAACCCATAAAGTATCTGTTGTGCTCCTTGGGGATAGACAATGCAACTCCTTTCAACGGAAAACCCTGGGGATTTCCAAGATCTCTGCCCCTCCACCTCCCCATGGTCCGCTTCCTCCTCTCACCGTTCCACTCAGAAAAGATCCGTGGATTTGGCGGCCACGAAATGGCAACACCTTATTTTTGATGTCTTTAGGGTATACGTTTTCTTAGTGATTGTCATTGTCACGATCTTAGAGTCAGTGGGTTTAACTTTCTTGGCTGGGCCCAAGGCCGATGCAATCCAAACTCTCACTGAAATTGCAGAGCCCTTTGTCTTCTGGTGTCTAAAGCAGGAATGCCAATGCAATCAGGCCAGTGTCTGAATCCTACTCTCTTAGCTTTTGTTTTCCCTATCCATAAAATGAATGGTGTAATTCTTACCTCCTAGAGTTTATTCCTGTATTCACTCATTCATTCAGTTGAGGAGTACCTACTATGCGCCAGGCGCTGTTCTAGGGTGGCAACTCTAAGGGAATTATGGACCTGAAGAGCTGTGGGAGCTTTAAAGCTCTGAGCAAACAGTTACTGCTTTTACTGTCAGTGATCGTTTTCTTTTTCTCACAAATCAACAGAACAAAGCAAATTACCTAAACAAAAAGCGAGGATACTGGGAGGTACTTCTTGGCACAGAACTTTTCAAAAAGAAACTTTTCCCTGAAGGAATTCAAGAAGAAAGGTTCTCGTTCGCTCTGGACGGTTCTCTGAGCTATGCTCAGGAGGGCTCGCGGCTCCTGGGACTAGTTTTCTTGCCCAGAGAATCGGGAAACCATGCAGTGTATTCCCGGGGGGTTGTAGTTAAAAACCGAAGTTCTAGTTCTGCCAGGAACCGTTCAACACTCTTAATCTTTCTGGGCTTCCGTTTTCTCGAATGAAAACCGCAGGCTAGGCTGGGGCACCGTTAGCCCAGTCACTTAGCAACTCTGGGGCCAATCTGAAAAGCGAGGGCGCTGGATGAAGGTGCTTCAAGCCTTAAGTCCTGGGATGAACGGCCCGAGCCCCAGGCTCGGGTGCGCACCCCAGATCGGAGAGCGCGCATTTACAGACAGCAAATCCACGCAGTGCAACCCATCCCTTGCTGGGCATCACGGGACTTACAAGAAAAGGAAACTGAAAACGGGAAAGTCCCTCTCTCTAACCTAGCTCGGCGTCGCGCCCTAGGAGACGGGTGACGGTCCCCGCCCGTCGCGTCCTGATTGGCGGCGCATGAGCGAAATAAAAGTGGGCGCACCGGGCCGGTGGGGCATTTCTGCAGCTGACGGCGTGCTGGTCACGATGTCTCGCCCAGTGGTGGCCTTGGCCTTGCTGGCACTGCTCTCTCTGCCTGGCCTGGACGCTGTCCAGCGTGAGTACCCCCTCCTCCCCTCCTCCGCCAGCCCCTCTTTGGTCCGCTCGGTGTCTCTAACTCTGGGACCTCCTCCCCCAAGTTCTCCTTCCCGGCCGGGGAACTAACCCAGGGCTCTAACCCTGGGGAAGCGGTGGGGTGGCCGGGGAGTGAGGAGGGGGTGCGAGCCCGGACGTACGCTCCTTGCTCCTTTCCGCGGGGAGCGGGGTCGGGGGGACCTCTGGCCTGCTGGGCAGGGCAAGTCAGGGCAAAGTTTGGGGTGTTGATAAGTTTCGGAGCGGCCGAGGTGGGGGAGGGTTTCTCTTCCGCTCTTTCGCGGGGCCTCTGGCTTCCGAGCGCAGCTGGAGGGGAGGGCGCGTAGCCTGGTCCCAAAGACGCGGAGGCGAGGGCTGTGAATGAGCGGAGTCATGTCTAGGCTTTGGGGAGGCACCGCTCGCGTACGCCCGTCCGCGGCAACTCTGCTTCCCTCCGACCCGGAGGGTGCGGGCTTCGCGTGGGTGCCCGCCAAGTTCGCCTGCCCCTCGGCAGCTGGGATCTGTGTGGGGCCCAACCATGGCGAGGAAACGGCGCGCGACGTTTGTAGAATGCTTCGCGGTGTTACAAAGCGCTTTCGAAACACGAACTCACTTGTTCCCGTTACATATCTCTTTAATAATCTTAAGAGCTACCCGTTTTTGACAGCTTACTGTGTGCCAAAGCACTTTACGTGCTTTATGTCACTTAATTTTGAAAATGCGCCTAGTATGTAAACAGTATAGTTATCATCCGCATCTCACAGATGAGGAACCGAGGCACTGAAATTTTAAGAAACTTAATTACAGAGGAGCTAAATGGCAGCAGTTGGGATTGAAATCGAGCCTGATCAGGGCCTTTTGCGGAAGCGTGGGCTTTTTGGCTGTTATCTGTGCGTTTTTGCAGAAACAGGCCTCCTCACCTTTCCGTGGGGATTCTCCAGAGCCAGCGGGGAGGCCCTGGGCCTGCTGCCTTTTCTTCACAGAGGGCTTCCTCTTTGGCGCCTTGCCTGGTTCTTTCCAAGATGTATGGAGCCTCTACTTTCAGTTTTGAAATAGTGAAGATTTGTTAAAGTTAGGAAGTCGTAAAAGCAGCCGTAAGGGTAATTCAAGATGATTACCAAGATTGTCTAGGACACCAAAGATCTTGAGCACTTTCTAAATTCTGGGCAATATACTGGTCCCTCTAATCTTTTCCCTTCACAAACCCCTGTGATACAGAGTGTTTTGATAATGAGAAAATTACATTTAGCGCAAATACATTTTCTTTTTCTTTTGAGACAAGGTCTCACTCTATTGCCCAGGCTAGAGTGCCGTGGCGTCAGCCTAGCTCACTTGCAACCTCAAACTCCTGGGCTCAAGCGATCCTCCTGCCTCAGGCTCCTGAGTAGCTGGGATTACAGTCTCGCCACCATGCCAAGCTAATTTTTCTATCTTTTTGTAGAGACTGGAGTCTTCTTCTTGCTCAGACTGGTCTGGAACATCTGGACTTAAGCAATTGTCCCCACTCGGCCTCCCAAAGTACTGGGATCACAAGGCCTGAGCCACTGCAGCTGGCATCAAATACAATTTATTTACAAAATAAAAGAATAATACATATATCATCACCATTACTGGTATTTGCTGGTGACATTAGATGTCATTTTTAAAAATAACAATCTGACATTTTTTAAAAATTTTATTTTGAAAATTTCCAGAGTAATGCGTGTCATGCATAGATGAGTTCTGGGAGAGACACAAGAAAACATGTAATGGTGATTTCCTCTAGAGGTCTGTTTTCCCCTCTGTCCTGTGTATAGGTTTTGTTTTGTTTTACTGTTGGCCTAAATTAATTTTTAAGTTAAGCTTTGGAAGCTTAAATAACTCTCCGAAAGTCACAGAGCCAGTAAGTAGTTGAGCCCAGATTCAAACCCAGGCTGTTTGATATTTGTCCTCCTCTTAGAAGAAATTACAGTGATCCTGCCTCTTTCCTTCAAAGAGAGAATTCCAGGCAGGATGAATCTGTGCTCTGACCTCTGTGGCATTTTTTAATGTTTTTATTATCAGAAGCTCAAATGCAAAGAGCTCTCTGGTTTATCTTTGCTTTTAACTTCATGGAAAAAAAAAAAAACTAAGGCTTCATTGGGATTCTCAATCTAGCAAGAGCTAATGAGGCTGGTGATCTTTCCTTTAATGATAGGGTGTTCTAGAAAGATACACCTGGTCAAGGTGGCCTGGTCTCCTCCCCACCACCTCCCGGACATGGAGGAATATCTGCCCTTTAGTGATCATGTACCCTGAATATATGTGTATTTTAAAAGTAAACTATAGGCCAGGCGCAGTGTCTCACTCCTGTAATCCTAGAACTTTGGGAGGCTGAGGCAGGAGGATCACTTGAGGTCAGGAGTTCGAGACCAGCCTCAGCAACATAGCGAGACCCGTCTCTATAAAAAAGAGAAAAATTAGCCGGACGTGGTGGTGAGCACCTGTAGTCCCAGCTACTCAGGAGGCTGAGGCAGGAGGATCACTTCAGCCCAGGAGTTTGAAGATGCAGTGAGCTATGAGCACTCCACTGCCCTCATGCCTGGGCAACAAACTGAGACCCTATCTCCAAAAAAGAAAACCAAAAAAGTATATTATATATATGTATCAGTGTCAATCTATATATCTAGTAGCAGTAACCCTTCAGTTTGGATGAAAAATATAGAAATAGAATTAATAATATTTTCTTTCCAGTTCCCCTTGGATGATCTAGTCATGCATCCCAATTTTGAAATCACTATTCTATAGCATTAGGCAATGTATTCCTAACCTGGTTAGTTACAGCAATCACCTGAGGGTGCTAATTAAAAATATAAATCCCACCCTCACATATATTACTCCATTTGGTCATAGTGGAGAGTATGTTCTATCCCATTTGCCATAGTTCTTACCTCTCCCTATTGTATTTTATCAAGCCCAACTCAATCATTTAAGGTATTTGCCAGCTCTTATAGGCATTTAGGTTTTGTTTCTTTGTTTTCTCGCTCATGAGATCAAGTAAAAATTCAGATAGAGGTTTGTTGTATAGACTCTGGACAGAAATAAAGAAGTTTTGTTGTTTGGTAAGAAGATACCAAGGGTTGATCTGCTTAGGAACCTGAGCATTTGCCACTTATAGAACAATCGCTGTGTGCCAGACACTTTACTATACATTTAATACATATTAGGAAGTCAGATGTAGAAATCAGGGTGTAGATTTAGGCAGGAGCAGGAACCAAAAGGAAGGGAATAAACATAAAAAAAATTGAAGGAGCCGAAACAGGATACACTAACATGAGCAATTTGATGTGGCTACTGGGGAGGATGTGTGAAGTGAGAAGCAAAGTTTGAAAAGTAGATTGGGGCCAAATCACGTAGATAGGCTCTTGAGTGATGTGTTAAGGAATTCTATAGGTGCTAAGAAGCCATCAAAGGTTCTTGAGAGCCTCCAGATAAAGGTTCTTAAAAATCCAGCACAAGATATTGCTAGAAATCTGCTAGGAAAAAAAACCCAAAAAGGTAGGTGTAGAAGAATTATGTGGGAAAGATACTAAGTCATGGTTTATTCCTCAAAGTGGAGGTGACCTTTTGGGAAAGTGGAAGCCCGTTTGGCCAGAGTGGAAATGGAATTGGGAGAAATAGATGATCAAATTTAAACTCTTGGTGTCTGATGTAGCTTGAGACCAAGTTAGCCCCAAGTGAAATACTCTGACAACATTCATGTCTTTCCCTGATGTTCCCCAGGTACTCCAAAGGTGCAGGTTTACTCACGGCACCCAGCAGAGGATGGAAAGCCAAATTTCCTGAATTGCTATGTGTCTGGATTTCATCCACCCCAGATTGGTATTGACTTGTTAAAGAATGGAAAGAAGATGGAAAAGGTGGAGCAATCAGACTTGTCTTTCAGCAAGGACTGGTCTTTCAATACCCTGGTCCACACTGAATTCGTCCCCAATGAGAAGGACGTACTTGCCTGCCGAGTGAATCACACCACTCTCGATAGGCCCCTGATCGTTCAGTGGGGTAAGTTTTAAGTTCTTTCCTTAGCTGCTGCAAGTTATATCTGAATAGAGCCATAGCATAAAGCTGCTTTGATATAAAAAGTGTGCATAGTAGGGTTTTCAGGGAATGTTCTTAAAGCTCTGATTAGTGGTACCTGCTGAGAGACCTCTGCACAGCATGGTCCCTGAACCAGTAGTTTCCCTGCACATGCACTCTCAACACTTCCTGCCTGCTGGCTTCCTCTGGCTTTCCTAGCAGCCCCACAGATACTTAGCACCCCTGAGCATCTCCGGAAGGCATAAGCCTTTGTCTGTAAGTCCCACTATCATAGCACCCTGTAATCCTGGACTCTTCCAGTGCTCTCTGGTTGGATTGGGGTCTGAAGCTAGTGGGCAGGGTTGGGTCCTACTGGGTAGTTGTAAACAGGGTATTCTTGGTTAGAAATAGCAGCCTATTCTACCTGCCTTATTTCTAACAGTTGTAGACATTTGTTAGTACATAGTATTTTAAAAATAAAACTTAATGTTTTCCCTTTTCTTTCTCCATTATCTTTTTCATAGATCGAAACCTGTAACCAGCATGATGCAGGTGGGTTTTTGACCTTAAGAAAATGTTTTTTGTTTCACTATCCTGGGGACATAGACAGCTCTAACATGATAACTCTCATTGTATGGAGGATATTAATCAGGGTAGCATTTCAGCAGGCAAAGAAGAATCCTATAGAGTCACATTCTCTTCTAATGTGGAGTGGCATGAAGAAGTGTGTGGCCTCAGGTATGGCTCTGCCAGCATCACTGACCCTCTACAGGGAGGGCAGAGGAGTTGCCAGCGGTGTCACAGGATAGAGGCAGCTGGTTACCCACACCACCTACAAGGCTTTCATCTTCTGCCATTTCCATATTGGGCAGCTCTGCTGAGAAGACGGCCTTCAAAAGTGAACCACTCTCTTCCTTTGTATAGCAGTTGCTTTATTCTTCAGCCAGAAGGGAGGAGCGACACAGTTCTGCAGATGTCCCATTCCTTCAACCTCTTGTTCAGCCTCGGTGTGTAGGCACTGTTTGCCTTTTAGAGGCTCCCAGTCTACTAGAGGAGAGAAATGGAAACATTGTTAAAACTCGATATAAAGATACTGTAATAGTTGTATCTACAAGGAGCTCTAGAAGCATGAAATGGCTGGGTACAAGTGGCCACACCTATAATCCCAGCACTTTGGGAGGCCAGGCTGGGAGGATGGCTTGAGCCCAGTAGTTAAAGACCAGCCTGGGCAACATAGCAAGACCCCATCTCAAAAAAAAAATTAGCCAGGAGTGGGTGGCATACGCCTTTAGTCCCAGCTACTTGGGAGGCTGAGGCACTGAGGCAGGAGGATCACTTGAGCCCAGGAGTTCAAGGCTACAGTGGTCTATGAACGGGCCACTGCAGTCCAGCTTGGGCAACACAGTGAGACCCTGTCTCTAAAAAAAAAAAGAAGAAGAAGAAGAAGCATGAAAGAAGGAGGATCTTGGGCTTCACTGCATCTTCAGTTTGAGTCTAGAAGTAGAAAATCTAGCTTTCTGACAAAAAATTCTACTATCCAGGGTACCTTGATGATGAAAACCCATTCAAATCACCTGTTCTTTTCTAGGACAGAGAAAGTGACTTGAGAGAGAACCAGAGAGGTTGAGTGATCTGCCCAATCTCGCAGTTACTAAATGTTAGAGCCAGGACCTGAATTCTAATATAGTCATGTGTTGCTTAATGAAGGGGACACGATCTGAGAAATTATTAGGTGATTTTGTTGTTACATCATGGAGTACACTTACACAAACCTAGATGGTGTAGCCTACTACACACCTAGGCTATATGGTACACGCTATTGTTTCTAGGCTACAAACCTGTATAGCATATTACTGTACTGAATACTGTCGGGAATTGTAACAATGCTAAGTATTTGTGTATCTAAACATATCTAAGCATAGAAAAGCTATAGGAAACATATGGTATTATAATCTTAAGGGACCACTGTTGTATATGTGGTCTGTCTTTGACTGAAATGTCATACCAGCATTTTTTCTTTTAAGATTTTGGGAGCACTAATGAGACAAACTAATGGGATATACTCTTTGTAATGGGTTTTGAGAATTGTCTGCAGCTGCTTCTTTTAAAAAGGTGACCTATACAGCAGAAGTTAGAAAAGTTTGGTGATGAGATCTATTATTTAAATAAAGTGAATGCATTTGCTAACCTTTTTCTTTCTTTTTTTTCCTCAGGTTTGAAGATGCCTCATTTGGACATAATTACAAATTATGTTTGTTTTTCTTTTCAATATTGATACGCTTGTATATTGCATACACAAAATTTAGGCAGTTATAATGATAACACAGACATCATCTTCTTTATAATTCTATGTTGGGCACTGTCTCTGTGTTTGGGTTATGTAGCACTAGGAGGGCTGGCAACTTAGAGGTGGTACTGGTGATGAGGTACAGAAAAGGGAAGTGAGGAGAGAATTCTCATGTCCAACATCAACATCTTGGTTAAATCTGAACTCTGCAATCGCTTCTGCACACAAAGTAGGATAATAAGACAGGCATGTTTAAGTTAACTTCCAATTGGCTAACTCTGCTTAGAATTTTGGGATAATTTTTAGAAATGTAATTGAAAGGATTATTGGAAATTGTTTATAATGGATGAAACATTTTCTCATATAAAATTCATATTTACTTCTGTTAAAGTGAGACATGATCATGCCTATTTTGACTTATTATTTCACAAATTAAACCACTAGTAAATCTTGATGTGTTCAGTTTCTTATACATTACTCCCCCTCTTACCTCTTTGTTTTCAAACAGGGAAACAGTCTTCAAGTGCCACTTAATGAAGAGTGTAAACCCTTGTGTGTAGGGTTTAGCTCCCAGTGGAAAGGGCTTCAGTGATCTGCATTTTACAGATGAGGAATCTGATGCCCAGAGAAGTTAAATGACTTAGGGTAACACAGCTGTCTGCTGGGCCAAGCTTCTATATTTTAGCCAGAGTTCTTTTTGTGGGCCAAGACATGAGGAATATACAGACTTTTTAAGAGGGAGCAAACATAGCTGAGGATTTAGTATTTTAGGAAGCAATAGATACACAGCTGTCTCTGGGTATCCATGAGGGTATTGGTCCCAGGACCTCCCCCCATGGCTACCAAAATCCACAGATGCTCAAGTTCCTTATATAACATGGTATAGTGTTTGCATGTAATCTATATACATCCTCCTGTATACTTTAAATCATCTCTACATTACTTATAATACTTAATACAATGTAAATGCTATGCAAATAGTTGTCATACTGTATTGTTTAGAGAATAATAAGAAAAATATGTACATGTTCAGTACAGATACAACCATCTATTTTTTTAAAAAATATTTTTGATCCATGATTGGTTGATTCCATGGATGTGGAACCCATGGATATGGAAGGCCAACTGTATCTGGAATGAAAAATATTAGATTTAAAATTTTCAAGGCATAGTTTATACATGATGACAAGCTTCATACATTTGTTTATTTAACCAAGAATTTGAGTTAGCCTAGTGCTAGGTATCGACCAAGATGAATAAAACACAATAGCTCAGTTTAGTGAAGGGGCAGATGTGCACTCAAACAATTCAAATATACCCTGGTAAGAATACAGCATAGGTATGTCCAAAGAACTTAGCAATAAGACATTTCGTTGTTTAAGGAACAACAAAAAACTTTAGGGAGGTGTTAGGGAAGCCAGCTCCTTGAGCTGAGACTTGGTGTGTAGTGGTTCTCCTGATTTTTCTCCTGAGTTTCCAGGTGTGGGGGTCAGCTAGGATAGATGCATGACAGGTTTGGGTAATTCCAAACAGAGGAGCAAAGGCACCTGGAGGAAACCTTGTAGGAACTCAGCTGAACAGATTACAGGGTGACATTCTGAAGGAAAAAACCAACTTCTTTTCTTTGTACTCTTGCATTCAACACAGAACACTTCTGTGACCAGATGTGTAGGGGTTTTCGCCACATAACTGTTAAAAGAAAACTGTAGACAAATTAAATGTAGCAGAGTTTAATTGAGCAAAGAACAATTCCCAGAACCAGAATAGTTCAAGAGTGACTTAAGGGCTGCCATATGGGTCAGATAACATTTATGGACAGAAATGGGAAAGTGATACACAGAAAATGGAAGTAGGGTAAAGAAACAGCTGAACTGGTTCCAGCTCGGTGTTCGCCTTATTTAAACACGGTTTGAACATTTGACTGCCTGTGATTGTCTGAAACTCTGTGGTACAATCTGTTTACATATTCAGTTAGGTTGCAGTTCACTATGTACGAAAAAACCTCTAGCCGGACTTAAAATGTGTAAGGAAGCAGCTTTAGGCTTAATTTAACACCAAGCAATCTCCGGTGGACACCAACCCAGTATTCTATAATTCAGTTCAATTTGAGAGCTCAGTCTCACATTGACCACCCACTACTTCAGAGGCCACTCGCAAGTAGTAGGTTGTCACCTATACCTCTGACAGACTGGCTAGAAACCAGGGTTCGATTAATTTGCTAGGATGGGTCATAGAACTTGGGGAAACACTTATGTTTACCAGTTAAGATATTACAAAGGATAGAGATGAACAGCCGGATGAAGAGATAGAAGGATGGGGAATCTGCACCCTTAGGGCCACATGTGGCCTTCTAGGTCCTTAAGTGTGGCCTTTTGACTGAACCCAAATTTTACAGAACAAATCCTTTTATTAAAAGGGGTGGAGCAGAGAAAGATGAAGATTTTCTTGCCTCTGTTGGCGCTTAAAAAAGAGTAATGTTGAAATCAGAAGGTCACAGGTTCCCCACCCCTGCATGGGTCAGCGAAGGGGAGCTTCCATGCACTCTCTGGGCACATGCCACTCTCCAGCACCTTCACACATTCAGCAAACAGGAAGCTCAACAAATCTTATTGCTGAAGAGTTTTTATAGAGCTTGATCTACAGCACCTGCACAACTTTCCCAGAGTGGTGGGTGTGGCTGAAAGTTCCAACCCTATAATCCTCTAGTCGCTTGGTCTTTCTGGTGTCTGGCCCCATCTTGAGGCTATCTCAGGGCCACACCTTAATGAAAGGACAGCCTTGTTAATAAACCAGCTAACAGAGAAAGATAAACTATCAAACAGAAAAGTAAGAGGAATAAACTCACAACACATAACTGCCCCTTTGAAGAGAACACTCACAACACAACTGCCCTTTGTTTTGTTTGATTAAACACCTGGAACTCAACTCGTTCTCTTTAAGATGAACCACCTGCAGTATCTTTAAGAGTTCGTTTTCACAGCCTTGAAGAGTCCTAAGTGGACAGCAGGGGTGTGAGCTCTCCACTGTAGCTCTTGCCAGACCACATTGCAAAGACCCTGATAAGCCGGCCTCACAGAGAAAAAAATAAAATAAAAAAAAGATGCCGTCAGCTGGCAGCAATCACTTTTTTCCTTTCTCTTTGTCCCTATAAACCCCCTGTGGGGCGTGGGCTCTGTGGCTAGTGAGTGCACCAGAGCAGCCTCTGAGAGCTGAAAGAAGAGGCGGGAGGCAGCGCGAAGATGAGACATGTTCTTTACTGTCGGGGGAAGCAGCTGCTGCGAGAGCCTGTCCAGGAACATGGTGAGCACTTATACATGGCTCAGAACAATAGTGGCAACGTGCCATGGGACAGGGTGATCACATGGGTTCACATAGGAGATAACAGCTTGGTTACATAACCATGCTAACTCGTGCCTCCCTAGAAGGCCGGCAGAAGACAAACTGGCAATTATTTTAGTTTGGCCTAAGAAACCTGTTGTCTATACAAATGAATTTCCCTTACATTCCACCCCCTAGGTAATAGGTTTCGTGGCCAACACATGGGCCCACAGAGAAGCCCCTTGGGTGCAAAGACCACAACAACAATATAGGGAATAGCATAGTATTACCAGACTATAGCAAACACCTCCTAACATTAGGAGGGTCCAATACCAGGATGATGAGAGACATCGCCACCACTGTTGCAATGGGTTTCTAGTTAACTGTTGGATGGCCTGTACCTCACCATCAACTTCCTTTGAGGCAGAGGAGATATCTTCCTGGTGATCAGGTATACATACACAGCTTTCAGTATGTATAACTGCGCATGTGCCCCCTTGGGCTGCAGTAAGAAGATCACGGGCCGTATGGTTTCGCAAAACCACCTTTCTCATCTGGGTGACTTCACTCACCAGGAGGGTCAAGGCCTGCCTGGTTTGATTCAGGGCCTGAGCAGTATGCTCCGCCAGGGCATTCACTTCTATTTCTACCTTAATGGCTCCACCCCCAGGAAAAAGGATGGCTACTGGGTAAAACCACCATGGAGTCCATTTCACCCGATGCCAATGGGAGAACACAGCATCCCAGTTACGTAGCTTCTCGGTAAAGGTGGGGAGGACCTTCCCTGGGATGCATAGCTGTCCCCATGTGTATCTTCCCGTCCAATGAGTGGGAAGATAAAGCCACCCATGTCTTCCGCATACCCACAAAAATCCCGGGGGCATTCTATTGGTGGGGACAGTCCCCACCAAAGGTTTTCCACAAGCGGGTGGCGTTATTATTCTGAGTAGTATTTGCACAAAACTCTTTTGGGGTCCATCCCATAGTGCGGTTTCTCAATCCCATCCCTGTTCTATACATGGGGCAGGGGGTCACTTGGCGTAGTTCTACTTATTCCCCTAACAGCCAACCCCAACCGTCCCAAACAGTGTATCCCAAAGTGGGATGTGGGTGCGACCCTGTGAAAGGGGTTGTAGTTTAGTTCTGCAGAGAAGCAGGGGTGATGCTCCAGGGCAGGCCCCGAGCGGTTTCCACTGAGAACTCCATGCAGGCCCAGCAGTGAGAAATTTTCGCGACTTGAGCTGAGTGTGAGCCCAGGAGGTGATGCTGTTAGGTGGATTACCCTGGTCAGTGAGAAAGAGCAGACTGGGGACCACTAAGGGTAACTCACACCCTTCAGGCAGCACACAGGCTACCTGTTCGTCTTGGGACAAGACTGTGGCTGGAATTGCCTTTTGTCCTGGGCGATTGTACCACACGGTCTCACCTATAATAGGCTTGGCAGTTTCAGGTACCAAGAAAAGGGGAACCCGGGGAATTACCCAAAAGGCAAGAACTAAAGTACCCATGAAGAGGGTGCCTTTTCCATGGTGGCCCGCCATGACTGTCACCGATTGCTGCTCAGGGGTGAGCATAGTGGGTGACACGTTGGAAAGGTACCATAACCCATCCCCTCATGGGGCTAACAGACCAATCCACTGGGCTTCGGGGCCCGTTATACTCCACCACCATGTCTAGGTTTTTGTCTCTCCTTCTTTGAGGGGTGTTGGGGCCAGAAGCAAAGCAGTTCCGTCCTGAGTTACCTGGGGTCACATCAACGGTGCTTGGCAACATCTGTCAGTTGGAGGGGTGTGGTCTGCTTGTAGGTTAAATAATGTATGGGGGCAGGCCCCTCCTTTCAGGCTGCTCATTTAGCACCCGAACAGCCTGATCCATGCCCCCGTCTAATGTCAGAGAAATGGTGGAAAAGTTCCACTTTCTAGCTTCCCCTTCAACAAACTATTGTATCACTCTATCACACCAATGGCCTGAGGCTGGTAGGGCACATGAGCTATCTATTCAATGTCCATTCAGTGTGCCCACTGTTGGACTTCATGTCCCATAAAATGACTACCCCAATCACTTTGTATAGTGAGGGGTTGCCCATATAGAGTAGTTAAATGTTCCAATGCCTTAATGGTAGATGTTTGGTCAGCCCCGGCCACCAGGTAGGCAAAAAGGAGGCCAGTAGCGGCATCAACCACTGTGAAGGCATACACCACCATGTTAGACTAAGGCAGGAGACCGACACAGTCAACCTGCCATCTCTCCAAAGGATGGTCTCCCCATTGGACATGTCCAGGAATGGTGGGGAGATGCCTACGATGTGGATACTGTTGGATACATACCTCATATTGCCAACAAGCTGTTCAAAAATCTGCCACAGGTATGTGTAGATTCCACCTCTGGTTCACTTGAGCCATAGTCTTTACACTGGCATGGCCCAGACAACAGTGTAACCACAGGGCTTTGTCAGC
>RJWJ010023552.1:0-25720 GCA_004363605.1 Indri indri | reverse complement strand
AAGTCTGCAGATTATTTTTTAAAAATATATTTTTAGGTAGATCTATTCATTTATATTCATTGCACAAATATTTATTAAGCATTTATTAGGTGCCCAGCACTGTACTAGGTACTGGGAACACAAGGGCGAATGAGAGAGACAAGATCACATTACAGCGCGAGGAAACAGATCGTGTTCGGGAAATAAACAAGAACTATCCGATGATGTTAAATGCTATGCCCCCCCAAAATCAGGGCAAAGTAATAGAAAGACGGGGCGGCTGCTTTGGACTGGGTGATTGGAGAGACTTGTGGGAGTAAGTGGCATTTGAGCTGGTGCCTGTGAAGATCTGGGGTAAGAGGCACCAGGAAGAGAGAACAGGTGCAGAAGGTCTCAGGTGGCTGTGATCTCGGAGTCTGCAAGAACAGAGGGGAGAGTGGGGCTGGAGGGTGGTGCGTAAGCGGCCAGCATAGCAGTGGTTGGAACTTCTAGGTCCCAGAAACAGAATACTCAGTCTTGATTTTCCTTTTAGGGTGATAGAAAGCTCCTAGAGGCTTAAGTCAGGGAATTAACATATATTAATATTTGTTTTTAAAAGCTCGCTTTTGCTTCTATGAGGGGAATGGATTATTGTGGAGGCCAGTTAGGAGGCTTTTGCTATGATCCAGGCAAGAAGAGACCATGGTGGCTTGTACTAGGGTGGTCATGGTGGTGAGAATGTACAGACGGATCCAGAATGTGTTTTGGGTTTATCACTGATAAGACTTGCTGATGGTTGGCTGTGCGGGATAAGGCAAAGGGAGTGACTTTGGGTGTTTTGGCTTGATCCAGTGGGTGGCTGGTGATACTATTTATTAACACGAGAAGACTCAAAATTATCATTATGAACATTTAGTACTATAATGCGCTTTCTCCGTTTATGAGGCCTGCAGGGCAATTTGCCCTTGCACAAAATGGCACACGGCCGCTATGCTTTATGAGCTTTGTTTCTATTTTTAAAATAATTTTATAGGGCCTCCTTTTTTAGAAGGATTCCTACCACTAGAAGTTTCCCTTTTCCCCCCAAATTTGTCATGGGCTAGGAAACCAAATACAAATGCTCATTAAAATTGTATGTCAAATAAGAGTAAACAGGAGCTGAATGAAGGGAGGAAAAATTTCCTATGAGTTAAAGATATGCATTTTGTTTTGTGGGCTTTATGACAAAGTTGCTCCGAAGCCCTTTTAGTTTACTCACTTTGTGAAAGAGACTACTGAATAAATGATCTCTGGATATGAAAGGAGGTATTACATGCCAGGCCGCCTTTCCCAGGATTCTCTCTACTCACAGCCGAGCCGGTTTGATCTCTGTCAGTAGGTTTAGCTCAACTTTATCCTGTTGTACTTGCTGCTAGTTAAAATCCGATTATTTGTCCCACTTTTATTTACTGTGTCTCTACCCTGTTATGATCACTTGGTTTCCCAAGTGCGCCTTGTTTCTGTGTCAATACCTTGGTCTTGTTGCCCTGAGTGTCTGCCTTGATAACCCAGTCTATATAGAATTATAACTCCATAATTTTCCTTTTCAATTCTTAATCATGTTGGGGCAGGCATTTTATTTCTGAACCAAAGCCTGGAAACAGAGACTCTAGTACTATTACTGTTAGTACTACTAGTAATAGGACTACGCAGAAACCCAGCTAGCATTGGCTGAGCATTTATTATGTGCTGAGCACTGTGATAAACGTATGATACACATGACCGCACACTTAATTCTGACAGCTATTCAGTGAGATAGGCTTTATCATGCAATTTTTAAAATTATGCAACTGAAGCACAGGGAGGATAGGTACATTTCCTAGATCACAAAGCTAACTAGTGGGTGATGGAGTGAGGATAAGAACCCAGGGTGACTGAAGAGTCCCTGCTTTTCATCATGATCCTGTAGCACCTGCTATAGACTGATACACAAACCTGCAGCTCCTGACTTGCTCAATCTGGGAATAATTTCCCTTCCTGTGCCCTTCTGCCCTCAGCGAATGTCCCTGCATGATGGGCCCAGGTCCATGCCCCTTCATTGTCACATGCCCGTTTCATTAGATATGCTGGATGGACAGAGGCTATTCTGGGGAACAATTCATATTTTCATTTGGCTTCAAACTTTATACATAGTAAGACAGTAGTTCATAAATGAAGAATGCACTGGTTAGCCAGCCTTTAAAGTAGGTGTCGTTGTGCCTATTTTAGAAATAAAATATAGGTACAGAGCTTATAATTTGTTCAAGAGCACATAGCTATTTTACGGTGGGCCCTGGATTTCAACTCATATCTGGTTGCTTTCAGTGTATTCTCCTAATTAATTTCTGGGAACTGTCTTCCAAATGGCTCTAGCTTTGGGACTAACAGGCTACCTATTTTACATGCAGCATTCTGTTTCTATTTTATTTCCCTGTAAATAAATGTCCCCATTAGAGATTTTATGGTAATAGAAATTTTTAAATGCGTTTTTCATCCTCTTGTCCACTCCCTTGAAACACTAACATTGATAGATTGTTTTTGTTCATCTCATTTTAGAACACACTTGATCTTTTTCTTATTTTGGATTTGTACTTTTGAATGCTTGTTTTGTCTGATGCATGCCTTGAGGTATTTTTTAATCTGAATATATTACTCTTTTAGGAAAAGGGGCTTTTTGAGTAATGTAATTTCTATGATAAAATTGATTGATTATTCTGAAATAAACACAATATATCATGTTAATGCAACATTGAACAATTTAACCACACAAATGCTCAAAACTAAAAGAAAAAAGTTGTAAAGGCTAATTTCATGGAAAACCTGAAATAATTTAATTTTCCTCAAAGTATTTTAGGAACACTCATTAGTCTTTTTAAATATTCTGTCAAAAAAGGGTTTCTTGGTAAAATAGTTGACAAATGTTCTACATTTTATCTCCTATTAAAGAGTCAGAAAAATAAAATTTGCTAGTTAAACGCTCTGAGAAGTCCTACAGTAAAGAAATCTGATCCTTAATTAATTTTTCATGTTTGCCATCTGTTGTTTTTGTCTGCCCAGTGTGTGTTCTCTTTTCTGGGAATAGCACCCTAATTTTGTTCTGGGAAATTATTCCTTTTGATGGGATACAGTCCTGTTAATCAAGGGCTCTTGCCCTGCCCTGGCCAAGCTGTGGGCGCATGGCCCAAGACAAACCAATCAGATGTTTTCTCTCTGGAATTTGTATCTTGAGTGCAGCATTGCAGTGATTCAATATTGTTGAAACTCATTTATACCAGTTGTGGTGCCCTGCTTCCTAGATCTTTTGAGCTACTCTTGTTCTTGTGCTTTTAACATTCTGGCTATCCAAATTTCCCTTGTATGATTGCATAGGTTGTGTACTGCATCAGGGCACCATATCTAAGAAAAGGAAGGCATTCACATTGTAGATCTATTTTAACTCCTATGAGAATGGGGGTAGATCATGTAGAGTCTGGGACTTCCAGCTACATCTGGAAGGAGTAGAGGAGAGTTCCTGATGAAGTAAGCCTGCACCGGCATCCAGGAATATGCATTCACTTTGGAGACCTGTGTGCACACTGTTGATGCCCACATATGCACAACCTGATCCTGTCCCTGTGCAACTCTGGGTATTCCTGAGCTTGCTTCTCTTATCCTTCCCCTGCTCTTAGATGCTCTTGGAAATCCATCTAGACACAGTCTCCTTACCTGGGGAGCAGGGCTGGGGGCATTACTCTCCTTTTACCCATTGACTTCTTTCCTCTCCACTTCTCTTCTCCTTCCTTTATAGGTGAGGCAGTGACCTGCCTAGTGTCTGTCTACTTTTCCTGGGTGGCTTGAGTATGCTGCTTAGCTGTGCAATAATACACTAGCTTAATATTTTATCTGAAGAAGGAGCATCCTTTTAATTTGTACTTGTGGCAGTTCTGTCTTCTGAGCTGCCTTGTATGTTCTAAAATGCTTCAGCTAGCCAGTCAGGTGCAGTTGCTCATACGCAAACCTTAGCTGATACACCCCTGTCATTTATTTATTTATTTATTTATTTAGAGACAGAGTCTCACTTGGTCATCCAGGCTGGAGTGCAGTGGCATGATCATAGCTCACTGAAACCTCAAACTTCTGGGCTCAAGCAATTCTCCACCTCGACCTCCTGAGTAGCTGGGACTACAGGCGTACATCACCATGCCCTGCTAATTTTTTAATTTTTTTGTAGAGATGGGGGTCTCACTATGTTGCCCAGGCTGATATTGAACTCCTGGTGGTAAGCAATCTTCTTGCCTTGGCTTCCCAAACTGCAAGGATTACAGGCACAAGCCATCATGCCCAGGTCCTGTCATGTTTTAATACTACTTTAATTCATCAAAACCTTTGGAAATCCTGGGCCAGTGGAAATAGCACAGGACTAGGGAGAAAGAAACTTGATTTTGCTGATGAGAAACCCAAAGCCTATTAAAGTGACTTGAAGGCGGCACTTCCAGTAATGCAGAGTAAAGAAGATGATAAATTCTCTCTCCTAAAAACAACTGGAGAAAATTATCCAAACCAACCACTTCAGGGTTCTGGAAACTGACAAAGGTAAACAACAAACTGGGAAAATTTTATCGTGAAACCCTGATGCACTTTGGGTGAGAACAATGGGAGTCTGTGGTTTTCTTGCTCGGGGCTGCCTCATACCCTTGCCTCAGATCTGTTGGCACAACAGTGTTACCAGGGTGGGTCTGCTTGTGAAATCCAGCAGCTTTGCTGCCAGAAGGGGCTGGCTGGATTTGAAGTGGAGGACGCTGTCAGTAAAATTAGAAAAGTCATTAGGAAACACACAGGAAGAGTCTATAGCCTTGCTAGCCTGGGGTTGTGGCCAGAAATTCAACAGGTAGGCCTTGGGAATTAGGTAAGCACTTGACATAGCATTGCCTGAGAGGATGTGCTTGCACAAGAAGTGGGGCCTAGTGGAAAGTAAAAGCTGGGGCAGACTTAAACCCACCTGAATTTTGTACACACAGATTTCCAACCCATACTCATGTCCATCAGCATTGGCCAGAAGTCTTACAAACTGAAGGTGTTTGAGCATCTTCTGACCAGTCACTGACTGACCACTAAGCCATGCAGACACAGGGGCAACACAGGGGCAGACTAGAAAATAAAAATAAGAATTAATAATACTAAACAGAGACAATGAGTGGGCTGTACACTACAGAGGAGACAGATTCCGCACATTAAATACAGGCAAGTTACTTAATAAACAAAGCAAGCAAACAAACAAACCAACAACAACAACAATTCAGAGAAATAAATCAGAACGTTGAGTTACCAGTTATAAAATTTTTGATAAACATCTAATTTTTGATAAATGTTCAAAAAATAATTATGAGGTGGGCAGACACCAGAAAGCGTGAGCCTTACTTATGGAAAACATAGTCAACATAAGCCATTTCTAAGTGAACCCAGATGTTGGATTTAGCAGACAAAGACTTCAAAGAAACTATTACAAACATGTTCAAAGTATTAAAGGAAGTTACACATAAAGGACTGAAGGAAAAAGAGATGAAAATGATTCAACAAATAGGGAATCTCAATAAATATATAAATGCTATGAAAATGGAAATAATAGAGCTGAAAAGTACAATAACAGCAATGACTATTTTACTAGATGGGATTAAAAGCAGATTTGATATCAGAATAAGGAATCAGGTAACTTGAAGACAGAGATTATCCAATCTCTAGAACGCATAAAAGATTGAAGAATAATGTTCCTCAAAGATCTGTGGGATAACATCAAGTATCAATATACACGTAATGGAAATCCCGGAAGGCAAGGGGAGAGAGAAAGAAGGCAGAAAAAATATCCGAAGACATAATGTCTGAGCAGTTTCCAAATTTGGTAAAAGATATTTATCTATAGATCCAAGAAGCTCAGCCAACCCCAAGTGGGATAAATGCAAAGAGATCTGCATCTATATACCTCACAGAGAAGCTGTTCAAAGTCAAAGACAAAAAGAAAATCTTGAAAGCAATGAGAAAAATGACTTATCGTGCACAGAGGAACAACTATGTGATTAACAACTGACGTCTCAGAAACAATGGAGTCAGAAGGCAATGGAATATATATTAGATGTGCTGAAAGGGAAAAAAAGGTCAACCAAGAATTCTATATTCAACAAAACTATCTTTCAGAAACAAATGTGCAATAAAGACATTTCCAATAAACAAAGTCTGAGAAAATTTGATGCTAGCAGACCTGCCTTGCAAGAAATACTAAAGAAAATCCTTCAGGCTGAAAGCTAATGACACCAAACAGTAACTTGAATCCACAGGAAGACATAAGGAACATTAGAAATGGCAAATGTAAACAACAGTATAAATATATAATTTTTTTTCTTAATTTCCTTAAAAGACATAAGATTATACAAAGCAATTATTGTGATATTATACTGCTGGGTTTATAATATATATAGATGCAACATAGATGACAATAATAGCACAAAGGAAGTAAAAGGAAATAGAGCTATAGTGAAGCAAAGTTGCTGTATTTTACCCGAATTGTTACTATTAACCTCAAGTAGATTGTAATAAAATGTATATCGTAATCCCTAGAGCAACTGAAAGGACATAGCTAAAAATATATAGTTAACAAGTGAGTTGATTTGCACAGGGTCACCAAGCCAGCTAGCGTAAGCAAGATACTTCATCTACCTGCCTCAGTTTCTCCATTTGTCATCTCAGGTCATTAGTACCAACCATACATCCTCACTGTTAGGCTCTGTCCTCCCATCCTAGGTCTTCCTTAAGTCTTTGAAGTAAATACCCAGTATGCTGCTGCAGGCTGCTTGGCCTTTGGCCAAAGTTAGAAAATCTGACATGGCTGGTCAGTGAACTCTCAGTTCTTCCCCTTTCCAAGCAGGAAATATACCTGGCTGTACCTCCTGAGGTTAAAGGGCTCATCAGTGGTATCAGGGAGGTCAGGTTTCTTTGGGGACAACTTGAGTATCTCAGGTTTTTACAGTCTCTTTTAGGGAAATGGAACCTAGTGGAGGGCTTGCATTATACTTCAATCAGCTGACTGCAGCCTCCTGAGTCTCCTGTGGTCCTAGTTACTCATAAGATGAATTTTAGCACTGCCCCCTCCACCCCATACACACACACACTGTACCCTGACCCACAGACTTCGTCCTTCACCTCGAAAGCTCACTCTTTGTATTCCAACATATTAAACTCTCTTCCTCAGCACCTCAGACTTCTGCACCAGCAAGACATTACTTGGGATTTATTACACTTTGTTTAGACCAAGTCTCTGATGCCAGAGATCATGGCTTCTGGACTAGCCTACTTCCACTCATTATTATCTAGAATCTAGACCAGTGTTTCTAAGACATTAATGTGTATAGGAATCAACTGGGGAACTTGTTAAAATATAGATTCTGATGCAGTAGGTTTAGGGAGGAGTCTGAGATTCTGCATGTCTAACATAGTCCCAGGATATCGGTATGCTGCTCTTTGGTGGGCCATACTTTGAGTAGTTAGATTCTGTACTGGAGCATCCCTGGCTTCTAACACCCTTCTTGGAGCTAATATAGACACAATATTATTTTGAGGGTGACAAAAGATAAGAATGGAAAATAGGATTCTAAACTATAAAAAGAAAACATTTAATTAGGATTCTGGATTTCAAAATGTAAAGTTTATAAAAACCTTTAATATTATTTTGTTTTGTTGTGTTTCGTCTGGGTTTTACTACAATCCTTTGTCCCTCCTGTCTCTGTTTCAATAGAATCCAATATCATACAGATTCATCTTGAAGCCATTCCAAAGGAGTGTGTTGATTGAGATAACAAAAATAACTTATTGTATGTATCCATCCAACCATCTGTGCGACCATCTGTTTAAACATCCATCTCACCATCTCTCCATTCATCCACAGTTCTTAAGAGTCCACTCCATCACACCTGTGCTGTGAAGGATGTAGGTGTTAATGAGACACAGTTCTTGCCCCCAAGAAATTTCATCTCTTGCAGAGATGACACAATTCTTGGGATATATTCTCAAGGACAGTATTAATGGAAGGCCCTAAACATTGTCATAGTGCTAGTTAAGTACGTGGCTGTAAACTTGAAGAATCCATGATCCGATCATTCAACAATATAAACAGTACTCTCAAGAATATAAACAAAATAGAATTTTATTTCCTGGGTAATAAACTTTTGTGACTTTCTCTTGCCTATTTTCAAAAAGAATCAATTTGAGTTTTTTTTTTAGAAATTCTGAAATGTAGCTTCTTTGCTTTCAGAAAGATGTATTCTTTACTTTAGCACAGACAAAAATAAGGGGACTCAGCAGAGATGTCTTGAGGAGGTAGTTATTACCAGCATAGAGGCAATAACTCTATGTTCGTAATAACACAATGTTGATTTGTTTGAGTCAGGAAGCTCTTTAGAGATTGCAAAAACTCTGAAGTGCTTCCAGAGTACAGAGTAGAATCACAGAACTTTAAACTTCATGTCATTCATTTCCTTCCAGAGAGGTTACGTCAAACAGCCCATTCAGGATTTCTGCTCTTAGTCTCTTCTTCCCAGAAAAAAAAAATCAGTGTATTCTGGCAGTGTCTCCACTAGCGTTTTCATTAAGGCCAATTAATCTTAAAAATTCACACAATAGCAAAGGTCTGGAATCAACCTAAGTGTCCGTCAACGGATGAATGGGTAAAGAAAATGTGATATGTATACATGATGGAATACTATTTGGCTATGAAAAAGAATTAAATTATGTCATTTGCAGCAAGATGGATGGAACTGGAGGTCATTATGGTAAGTGAAATAATCCAGACACAGGAAGACAAATATTGCATGTTCTCACTCAATGTGGGAGCTATAAATGTTGACCTAATGTAGGTAGAAAGTAGAATGATAGTTAACAGAGGCTGGGAAGGGTGTGGTGTGATAGGCGGGAGATGAAGAGAGATTGGTTAATGGAACTTATCCTTCTAATGAGATATAAGGAATAAGTTCTAATGTTCGACAGCAGAGTAGGGTGACTACAGTTAACAGCAATTCAAAGTAGCTAGAAGAGAGGGCTTGAAATGTTCCCAACACACAGAAATGATACATGCTCAAAGTGATGGATGTCCTAAATACCCTGACTTGATCATTACACATTCTGTGCATGTAACAAAACATCACATGGACCTCATAAACATGTATAAATATTATGTATCAATAAAAAATTAAAAATTGTACATATTTGATGATAACAATCCACACCTCCTGCCTGATTAATACGGCCCCCCACAGGCCAGCTTCCTCATCACTATTTCCTCCTTTTCCTTCACACACACTCCCACCTATTATGTGTTGGTACAAATTGTCACTTAGCACTGCAAGTGACCTCAGAGGGACATACCAGAATGTAAATATACAGTTCATCAAAGCTGTCACAATGGGGCAGAAGAGGAGATTAAGACTCGATGAGGACTTATCAGTAAGTCCTCAATAAGTGTATCCGTAGTCCCCACCTCTCTGCTCTGCATGGCCAGCCCTTTCTCGTGTATCCCATGACCTCTTCCCATGGTCAACCCCCTTCTCTCAACTCCTTCCTTAGTTCCCCTCAAGGGGAGAGAAGTTAGTTTGAGCAGCCAGAGGCCAGGACAATTGATTGGGCCACACTGACTAGTGGGCAAGACTACTGCAGCTTAAAGTGCATAGACCTCTTCTCTTTCCTGCCTACTTCTCACAGCTGCATTCTAGAAGATGCTGTTGTCTTACTCTCACTTCAACTTTCTTCCTGCCTATGTCCGGCCAAGTAATAAGGTAAGATAACATTTGGAGCAGGAAGGCCCATTGTAACCTCTACCAAGGCATTGCATTTGGGTGTTAAGGTTGTGCACAACTAGCAATAAGCAGTGCTTTGATTTCTATTCATTATTCCTTTTGTGGATGGCTCCCTCGAGATCTCCAGTGGAAGGGGAGATAAATAGAGCAGGATTTGGGCATGCCTGGGTCTTTGGTCATAAAATCATTAATATCCCACTCTAAGCTTGCTAGTGCTAGGAGTAGAAAATAGGATAGGGTATCAGTTAGTGTTCAGTGCAGGAAAGAGAGCTATTTAAGATATTTTATGCAAGAAGGGATTTAATGCAGGCAATTAGGTGCTAGTAAAAATCACTGGAAAGGCAAGAGGAGAAAAAATCCTTGCTCCCAGAATAACACAGCAACTCCCAACCCCTGGGAGAGTTACCACCTCTGAGGCCACCCCTGGAAATTTTGAGTAGAAGTAGAACTGACCACCTCATAGTCAAAGACCCTGCACTGCATGATCTGAATGACACCACTAAGGATCAGAAAGACAGATCAAGAGGCCACCATCCCCAGTGCCTCTATTGCAACTGCCTGTCTCCACTCAGGAAGCTGGAGAACAGACACTGCAACCCTGCGACAGACAAAGCTCCTGTCTCCAAAATAATGTTGGCCGGAAGAAAAACAGTCTAAAAGGGGCAAGGAGAAGGCCTCTGCTCCATTTCTGTCCCTATATCTTGCACAGGTGCATCCATTTTTAGGACAAAATTTGTATCTACATCTTAGCTGCAAAGGAATCTGGAAATGCAGACTTCAGGCTTTCCAGATTTTGCAGTGTGGACAGGCACACCCAAAGGAGGGAGGAAAGGAGGCAGAGGAGAGAGTCAATCCATCAACCCACTACAGGAAGCAAATGCAGGGTAGTGTGTGTATGTTACTTTATACTTAAAAACATGTGCTTTAATTGTTACATGCCCAAGAAAAACCTGGAAAATAATACAAAGTATAAAGAATGTCATAAACATTAGATGTTGGTTGCAAGTAATAGAAATTCTCTAAAGCGACCTGAAGTGAAAAAGGAACCCTCGTGAGCAGGGAATGGGCGTATCCCCCGGAATAATAAGGCAAGGGCAGCTGCCTCGGTTACTGATGGTCTCAGCTTCCTTGAGCTCCTGCCATTCATCTTCTCCTCCTCCTCACACTGGGTGGATGCTGGTGCCATTTTCAAGATCAAGAATATGGAAAAAAATGACTCCTTAGATCTTCCCATCCCTGAGATTCGTCAATTTTGTAATCTTGCATCGATTACATAATTTTCTGATGTTTAATAATTTGAGAATCAAGAAAGTTATATACTTCATAGCTTCAAAAAGCATAAAATTCATGGTTTAGAAGCCAAACAAACAAACAAAAATAACATAGGAGAAGCTTAGAATGGAAGACAGTAAGATGGTCAGTTGAAAGTAAGTCAGGCCAGAGAGGTAAGCCTGGGAGCAGTTGGCACAGATGTGGTGGTTGGAGCCTATGGGGCTTATGGGGATATTAAACCATATCTGTCTCCCTCTGAACTAAGAACCAATAGAGAAATAAACAAAGATGCCAATAGATGGAAATCAATATATCTGTTTCATTACTAACAAGGCTGGCCTAGTGATTGTGGCTTAGATCTGTTGCCACAATTGGGTTTCATAAAACTCTCACTTCTGATTTGAAATTACAAACTTTACTCCAAAGGACTGCAGTTCAGCTTAGCATATGGTGGAGAACAGAATTTGCGATTTCCATAGATTGGATGGTACAAAAAGAGATGCTAGGCCACATGAGAACCATAGACTTTAACATCTTAACCTTGTCCTATAAAGAACTGTGTAAAAATGGGTGTCAGATGAATTACTCCTCTTCCCATGGGAGGAGAGAGGGGTGCATTCCAGAAGTTCTTTCTAATATTGTTCTTTCTTGGGAATGGAAGTATCCAGAAACATGAGGACAGGAGCCCAAAGTTTCCTCTACTAGAGCTGAGATCACAGATGCGAGGATCCTGGGAGACCAAGAATAGAAGAGTACCAAAAATAAAGAGTGTGAGGATTCTCCAAAATTATATCACTACTAAAAAGAGCAAAACTAGCAGAAGAGACAGAGTGAGAATGGTCAAAGAAGTAAATGGAGAACCAGAAGGAAAAAAAACAAGTGATGCTCAAGAAAGCAAAGGGGGAAGCAGATCGGGGGGACAATGGTGAAAACCAAAGTGTGAGTAGAATGAGGACTGAAAATTGATCTAGAAAAAATTATTGAGGTGAAATTTATACAACACAGAATTAACATATTCACAGAGAAACTCAGTATATTTGGAACACTTTTGTTTTAATATTTAAATCTATTTAAATTTAAATGTTATTTTTGAATAGTTCCTATGGTTCACAATTTAAATGTTCAAAATGATACACAGTAAAAATTCTCCCTCTTGAGGATTGCTTGAGCCCAGGAGTTTAAGACCAGCCTGGGCAACATAGCGAGACCCCCATCTTTTTAAAAAATAAGAAAAATTAGCTGGCCATGGTGGTGCATACCTGCAGTCCCAGCTACTTGGGAGACTGAGGCAAGAGGATGACTTGAACCCAGAAGTTTGAGGTTGCAGTGAGCTATGATGATGGCACCTCACTTCAGCCTGGGCAATAGAGCAAGACCCTGTCTCCAAAAAAAAAAAATTCTCCCTCTTATGGTTATTGCATCTTTTTTTTTTTCTTTTTTTTTTTTCAGAGTCTTGCTCTGTCACCCCAGCTAGAGTGTGGTGGCGTTATCACAGCTCACTGCAACTTCAAACTCTTAGGCTCAAGCGATTCTCCTATCTCAGCCTCCCACGTAGCTGGGACTACAAGCATGTGCCACTATGCCCAGCTGATTTTTTTCTATTTTTTGTACAGACAGGGTCTTGCTCTTGCTCAGGCTGATCTCGAACTCCTGACCTCAAGCGCTCCTCCCACCTCGGCCTCCCGGAGTGCTAGGATTACAGGCGTGAGCCACTGCGCCTGACCCCCATTATTGCATCATTGACCCTCCACACTGTAATCCTTCTCAGAGGTCAGCAATGTGATACCAGTTTTTTGCGTTTATCTCCAAACATATTCTATGCATTTAACAGGACATAGATGTATTCTTTTTCTTTCTTTCTTTTCTTTTACAAAAATGGAAGCATTTTTTTGGTACCCTTTTCTAAAAAAATTTAACAATACTTTCTTGGAGATCGTTCCACAGTATTACACAAAGAGCTTCTTCAACTACATTAAAACAGCTTTCACATTATTACCTTATTGAAAATGACCGAGGGTGTATTAGGTATGATTTACTCTTTTTTTTCCATGTTGTGTGACAGCAAGCAAGGTTAATACACTTTACTTGCCTATGCACGTGAGGAAGTGCCAGAGCTGGGACTGGGACACAAACCTTCCAACTCCACATCCATTGTTCACTTCTTAGACTAGCCTGCCTGTGAAATTGATGGGAGGAGTCAATGCTTTCTTTGTAACGGACCATCTGGATGTTTGCATTTAGTGGCGCCGGTACCCCAGCCTAGTGTCTAACTAAATATAGATGCTCTATAAATGTTTGTTGAGTGGAGTAGGATTGGTTAATTCATAACCCTGGGTGATGACTCACATTTTTATCATCAATCTCTCACGTTTCCTAGGCGATATATCCTTAGCATATGTGGTGACGGAAATGCTGGGCATGGGTGCAAATACAAAATGTTCTGGTTCTAGCCAAGTGCAAATTGTTTAGCGACCTGGAAAAATTTACCCAGTCCTCCAGCTAGCACCCTGGTGAGTCAGACAGCACCCCCCCCCCCACCACGAAAGGCTTCCAGCATATAAGTTCTGCTTCTCAGACATAATGTCTAAATTTCTGGTTTTACATGCTCATGACTCTCATATTGATTGAACAAGAAGGATGAACTGTGTAAATTGTGCCTTGCTTATAAACCCTCTTTTCCAGGAATCTGTAAAATGTGCTCATGTCCTTGGAAAACGATTGTAGGAATTCATGTAGTTGTGAGATTGTGCAAATGTGTGTATTAAGAGGGGGTGATTCTCATGTTTAGTGTGAACATATGTTCTTACATGATGAAAGAAGCCTAAGGCCATGAGTCTCAGCATCCTGTATCACTGTTTTCTGCATGTGAGGGTTAAGGGAGCATTCTCACTTAGATCACACTAGATTAGGTTCCCTGCTTGGGCCACTTCCCCACACCCCTGGGCCCTCAGCAATTTTTACTGATAATTGAGGGATACAAGTGCACATAAAAAAAACCAGGTGGGGACAACTTGAGCACCCTACCTGAGCCATGGGTTACTGAATTTTCAAGCAAGCAATTTCTTATTATTAATTTTTAACTTAAATTCCAGAGGACATGCTTTGGATAATTTCAATACTTTTTAGTTGAGGCTTGGTTTATGGTATAGCTTAAGATAATTTTGATCATCCTCATAACAACACTATCAGATATATACCATTATAGCCCCATTTTACAGATAAGGAAACTGGCACTAGAGAAGTTAAAGAAGCTTATTCAAGGTTGAGTCGCAATTTGAATGTGGGCATCCTGGCTCTTAAGTCCATCTTCTTGAACACTATGCTATAATGTCTCCACCAACAAGAGAACGAAAAGGGCAGACTCTTAAAAAGGCACTATGTCTGAGATCTTATGCTATCTGCTCTGGATGAAGGCCTATATGTACACAGGTGAAACTGGAAGTTGCTGGTAGGCGTACATGACAAACTTGTATTCAGGATTCTATGATGGGAGCTAGGTATACAAATATGTTCATGCTTGTTTGGATAGTTAGAGGGATAGGTCCATGCGGAGTCTTGTTTACTGGTCCAGGGACCTTCATGGGAAGGAACTTAATTTGACGGGAGTTGCTGTTGAAAGATTCAGGCTTGCCTATGGACAAAGGATCATTACTGGAGGAGAAGTACAATTGGAGGCGTCTCACTCACACTTGTGTTGGTCTTGCCCTTTGCTCCAGGAACTTTTGCCCAAGACTTGGAAGAGGGAGTGAAAACAAGAATAGAGTTGCTTTGTGGTTAAGGAATATTTCTTCCACTTGGCTTGAGGTGGTCACATTTCAGAAGGATAGAACCATGGAAGACTGACCAATGAGCCAGACCTCCCAGGTCACCTCCCAGGAGCTGTAATATAAACCCTAGTGATTTTGGAAGTTGCTGGTGATGTATCAATCTGGACTTCAGCTGTGCACCCCATGAGAAGGGTGCCCAAGCAGCAGTGGCAGAAAAGCACAGTGGCCCAGAGACCTGGGTACCTGCTGAAGTCCCATAAAAGTCCCCTGAGCTTGGAAATCACAGGTAGAGCCAGAGAACTACTTCTTGGTTACATGTCCCTACTTTCCCTCTAGGCTGATAAAGCCTGGGAAATACGGCATGCATGTTTTTCTAAGGCAAGCAAAGCACCAAACTATTCCCAAGGAGGAAAGAGAAAAACAATGTAGTGTTTGTAAAACACATGGAGGACTTTTTATACTTTCAACACAAATTTGTAATGTAAAATATTATAATCCACTTGTAGTATGAGTGCCATAAACTCACCTAATTATCAAAATTCACTCCTTCTTGCTATTGGGAGTATAATTTAATAGGATTGCTGATGGTAATGTACTTAATTGTCTTTGTACTTTCCAGTCTTTGGCCTAAAGACTGTGGGTATTTATACAATGCTGAGGATTGTAGTGTTCTTTTTTTAAAATTTATTTTTATTGATACTAGTAGATGTATATATTTTCAGGGTACATGTGGCAATTTAATACATTCATATAATTTGTAAAAATCAAATTGGTGTAAATGGATATCTATGACCTCAAATATTTGTCTTTTCTTTATGCTAGAAACATTCAAATTATTCTTATAGCTATTTTGAAATATATACTAGATTATTATAAACTATAGTCACCCTACTAATCTATCAAACACTGTCTTATTTCTTCTGTCAAACTATATTTATACCCATTAATCAACCTCTCTTTATCCACCCCTCCAGTAGTGTTCTTGTGATTGTAACAGAGGAAGAAATAATCTATATGTCTTTAAATATCTTACACACAATTCACATGGGAATCCTGTAAATTGCCATTTGAGTCCTTGTATTTTTTAAGGTTCGTTAGAGTTCATAAAGCACTTTCACATAAATTACCTCATTTGATCTTTAGAACAACCTTAGGTAAAGCAGATCTTAATATCCTAATTTTCCTTTGGAGAAACTGAGACCCAAAGAGGTGGGTCATAGGGAGGGGAAATAGCAGAACTGAATCTGAACTCCATTCTTCTGAATTTAAGTCCAAAGTTTTTGCATTTCACCTTGTGTTTCCTATCCATCCATGCTTCCATCCATCCTTTCATCATTAATTCATTCAACAGAAATTTCTGAGTGTCTATTATAAGCCAAGCATCATACTAGGTGCTGTAACAAATAGAAATACAAGTCAGTCATAGATCCTGTCCCAGGGAATTTATAACACACTAGGGAAGTCAGCTATGGGGTTCAGTAATTCTAAACTGAGACGGGAAGAGCTAAGTACTATGACAGAATCACAGTGTCCTTCAGGAGTTCTGATGCAGGAGTGATAACTTAGAGTTAGGGACAGAGATGCAAAAGATGGAGCAAGAGACTGACATGGAAGGAAGTCTTCATACAGAGATGCTGTGTTCTACACATAGACACCTTTTGAAGTTGGTTGACTGGGGAAATGGACCAAGTGTAACCTGAAATGACTCTTAGGGAAACAAATTAAGAAAAGAAGAGAGTCAACAAATCTAAGATGGAACAGAAATGGAAGAGTTGCAGCCAGTGAAACGACCTTTTTAAAAGAATGTACACAGATTTTGAAGTTCTCAACCAAAGGGAGAAAATCCGAAAAGTGGCCAGTAACATCTAAGTGTTACAGAGAAATAGTGTTTCTAGATTTAGGGAGCATTTTCTGCTCAGCCTGAATACTTGGAGCATCTCATGGGTAAGAACAACATAAAATCTTACGTTGCTTCCACAGCAAGGTTTGGAGAGACTCGCAATCAACACATACAGTAGAGTTAGAACAGCTAAGAAAATTGGAAACCCGAGCTTTTGGAAGCAGGTCTAACTTTTAGGATTGTTAGGGCAGCAGTTGTGGTGAGCAGAGTGAATGAGTTTTAGGAACTGAGATCACTCAGGGATTCTCAGTGTTTAGAAGTTTGGTTTGCCTATTTAATGTGAAATATGCATGTTATAAAGCATTTTCTGTTAAATGTATATTTTAGTATGATTTTGTGATAGTTACTTGTGTCTGATGTTTTTTTATTGTGGTAAGAAAAGAAAGTAGGGAATGTTCCAGTGAGGAATTATCCCATGGAACTAATTGCTTCCAGGAATTAATCTAAAAATTGCCCTGATTAAGGTAGCATGTACCTGTCATCTCATCAAAGGTCCCAAGTCATACTGATGAGTACAGGAATTAGGTTAGACCAACTCCAAAAGGACCAAATGATAATTCTTCCAACCATCCAATTGAACCAGGGGGTTTGTGTACAGGGAGAAAATGTGGCTAAATTTGTGTATTTCTTCCTAGACTATAGAAGCCTATGAATGAAGGAATCATTTCTTGATTGTCTCTACATTGCCTATGCCTAGCGTTGCACCTAGAAGGTAGAGATGTTTATTGAATGTAGCTATACAGCTTCGTCTGCCAGCACCTCTCACAGTCACCACCATTCTTCACAGACTGCATAGATGCTGGGTCTGTTTAAGAGACACAGACATGAGGTGTCATAGGAGTTCAGAGTAGGAGAAATCACCTGAAAGGCTTCTTAGAAGAAGTGGGACTGGATTAGACCTGGTGAGATTTGCCCTGGCAAGGAGAAACAGGGAGGATGTTCCCTGACCCTTCAGTGTCCGCAGGGTAGCTACTTCAGTGGAAGTCCAGTGAGAAGAAGCTGGAGAACAAGAGCTTTGCAAGTCACCACCACGTGCCAGCATCGTGGCGTCTGCATGGTGTCTCTAAGGCCATGTACCTCCAAATAGAAATGGAAATTTCAGTGCTGGAAGAGAAAAAATGGAGGAAAAGAAGATGAAATCTCTGGGTAAAACCTCTTTCGGGGGTCAGGCAGAAAAGAAGTCTGAACAGTTTTCTTTGAGAGGTGACCTGGTGGTTGGCAAGCACCATTACTAAACACAGTGACCGGTGTTTATGTATCTCCTACAAAGGCGGTGGAGGTCTCCACCTCAAAGGCTTGAGAAAGCACGTGGGCTCAGACACAGAATAGCTAAACTCTGGGGTCACTGCAGAGTTGAATTGGGCAGAGAGGGGCTTAAAAATAGGACTATCCGATAGCCAGGGTCGGTGACATCAGGCCTTACCACAGAGGAGGTGGCAGAGGAGAGGGAAGATGACATTCCTGGCAACAGGCAGTTATTGTAACACCACTCTCTATTGGTAAGGATGACAAAAATACAACCAATGACATTTATTTGAGTACTCATTATAGGACAGGCACTGAGTGCTTTGCATATTCACTCATCTAATACAACAACTTTGAGTTGAATACTGTCATTAAGATACTTTTGTCCAAAAAAAAAAAAAAATCAAATATTACAGATAAAGTAATCCACTTTGGCCACCATATACCAGCCCCCATGAGGGTCCAGATGTTTCTCTTTGCACTTACAAACAGGTATTTGATGACTATTTAGACGTTGTCCAGTTTTTTTCCATTATAAACAGCAGGGCATTGGCCATACCTGTACCTGCCTTCCCGGGAACTTGCAAGTCTTTCTGCGGAGTACAGACCAAGAAGTGGAATTGCTGGGTTGGGAGGCCTTAGGAACTTAAAAGTTTTATTAGATACTTCAAATTGACTTCCAAAAAGGCTTTTTCGATTTATACCCTTACAACAGTGCATGAGGTGTATACCTTTGCTACTCCTCAGGACAACCTGCTGTTAACAATCTTCTTACGTTTTGTGCCAATCTCCTGTGTGAAAAATGAAGTCTTCTTATTATTTTAGTTTGCTTTTCCCTGATTACTAGTGAGGCTGTGCATCTTTTCGTATCTTTTAGCATTGGCTATTTGTCTTTCTTCTGTGAATTGCCTCCTCATACCTTCATTTGTTTCTATTCGGGGCTCTTTGTCTTTGTCTCATTGATTTATAGAACTTCCTCACATATTCCATATGTTTGTGATTTGTTATGTATGCTGCAGATATTTCCTCCCAGTCTACAATTTCTTTTAATTTTAGTCTATGAGGTCTTCTGCCATTTAAAAATTTGATGTATTCAAAATTATTTTTCTTTCCTTTCTTGTTTCTGCATTTTGTGCTTTGATGTATTCTACTACATTTTGTTTATACTTTTATGGGCTTGCTTTAATGTTTGGCTCTTTAGAACATCTGAAATATATTAAACATATGTGAAAGTTTCTCTCTTCTTACTTCTAGATATAGAATATGATAAAGAGAATGCTAATTATAGAGTTGAACCCGAAAACAGGAGAGTTAAGTAGAAGTGGCCATCATCCCATCTGGGGACTGTGGGGTGGGGAACCACAGCCTTCTGATTTCAAGATTGTTCTTTTTTAAGCACCAAAGGAGGCAAGAAGAGCTTCATCTTTCTCTGCTGTGCCCTTTTTAATAAAAGGATTTGTTCTGTAAAATTTGGATTAAGTCAAAAGGCCGCAGTCAAGGACGCAGAGGCTACATGTGGCCCTAAGGCCGCAGGTTCCCCACCCCCGAAAGGAGATTTTTCAGTAGTATATTCTGTATATTAGTAGGTTATTAACAATTATCACATGAGAAAAGGCTTCTGTGCTCACATATGACTGGGAGAGTGCTCACATATGACTGGGAGAGGCTTGGTTAAACAATATTAAATGGGTTTCTTTGGGGGCAGCTCTATTAGTGAACTTCTGTTTTGGCCAGAACCTGCAAGTTGTCTTCAGATGGAAGTGTACAGTGTGTTGAAATATCCAAAGGGTCATTTAGCCTAGGTTCTCAACTTTGGCTGCATTTTGGAAGAGCCAGTGTGCATTAATAAAACATGGGTGAATCCAAGTCTCTCAGTTCCAGAGACTGGAGTTAATTGGTTAGGAGCGTGGTTTGGGTATGGGGATTTTTAAAACTCCCTGGTGGTCCTAATGTGCAGGCCAGGTGGAGAACCACTGATTAGTCTAATACCTTCATTTAGTACAGAGGGAAACAGACATTTAACAGGGTGGTGAAGCATTTCAAGCCAGTCCGGGGAATAGCTGGGACCAGATACAGATGTTTGGAACCCTAGGCCTGGCCTTTCCCTCTATACTGTGCTGCTTCCCCCAGCACATCTTTAGTTTGCAGGGTTTGACCTGCAGCACACATTGCAGGCATTGGCTTTGGGGCATAGGTCATATACTACCTAACTTGTATCACTTGTTGGTTCTGAATGTCCTCAGTTTCCTTATCTGTAAAAGATGTCTAATACCCCTTTTGCCTCACCTCATGGTTATTCTGAGAATTGAATGAGCGAATGTGTATGAACGTGTTTTCAAAAATGTACATTGTGCAAATGGAAATTAGAGTGGGCAGGTAAAGGCAGGTAACACAGTGCCTAACACAGCTCCATTCATAAAAGGGATCTGGGAGATGTTTATTGTCAGGATTGCTGGTGAGAGTGAAAAGCAGCTGCTTTTACAGAACAGTTTTTTCACAAACACACCTGGAATCCCTCACATCCCAGCAAACTGTCAGCATAGGAAACCCTTGATGAAGCTTGGCATATTTCCAGCCCCAGGGATTCAGAACACAAATTTCAGATAATTAACATTCACATGCATATGCATGAACATTTATATAATTTTGCACGCTGTGTTCAATAGTCTCCAACTTAATGAAGTAGTGCACCCTGCGGTGGTCACGCTGGGGGTGTCTTTTTCTCTGGGCCATCTCCTAATACAGAGGACAACTGTCAGGGCCCCAGGAGACCGAACAACTGGAGGGAGCTGAGAGAAGTTGTAGGCAGAGGTGGAAGCACCCAGGGGCCTGAGTGGGAGGCCTCCCTCCTGCCCACAACCACGGAGTCGATGGAGCACTGTGGCTTTCCAAGAGCACCATGAAATGGTGGTGCTTTCTTGCAGGGGCTTTGGCAACATTTAGGGTTCTGTAGGAATCTGGGAAAATCAACCTGCCCTGTGCCTTGGGGACCAGCCCCCTTCTTAGCCACAGAAGGAATTTAGAGAAGTCTGAAGGAGGCATAAACAGCCACCATAGACTTTTCCTTCAGTGTTAGACCCTTGCTAACAAAAGTCTGTATCATTTGTAATTACTTCAAAACATTTATGTGGTAGGTGCTGGGGAGACACAGAGAACATCAGACCCCATCCCTGTGCTTGTGGAGAAGACAGTTGTGCTGAGGATACAGACAGAGAGCAAGTCAATGGAAAAATGAAAGTGGCATTTTGCAGTGTTATGAAAGAAGCAACCAAGGGCTGGCAAGGGATCGATGGGTCGGGTGGGAGGGCACCTGCTTTGGTGACAATGGTCAGAGGGTGACTAGTGTGGCTGGAGGGTAGAGAATAAGGAGGAACAGGCAGAAAAGCAGGTGTGGGGGGGACACGAGCAGGGACCAGCTCAACCCAGACATGACAGATGTGCCGCAGCTATTAATATTATACGGCCATGTCCACTTGCTCGGGTGATGGTCAGGCTAATGTTCAAAATAATCAACACCCGGCAGGGGTGGAATTGGCTTTGTGGGGCCCGAAGCATATACCCTTTTGAGGGCCTTCTTTAAAAAAAGAAATTTTGAGATGTCTTCCCAAAGCTTTTGTTTTCTCAAAAGAAAACAAAACTGATGTGGCCTTGTGAACACATAGCTAGGTTCTTTGAAAGGTGTTTTGCCAGTGAGGGGCCCTGAAGCTTAGGCTTCATCAGCTTTGCAGTAAATCTGCCTTTGGAAATCGTTCACAGCAGATGTCAGCCACAGGCACTGGGACAGCTGTCCTGGAGCCTCCCAGCTAAATGTCAGCAGGACAGGTGTGGCAGATGGCAAGGTTCTTTCGGAGCTAAAGAGGTGAAGGAGAATACCTTCCAAGGAATGGGGCAAGGGTATTAGGGATAATTGTAAGGAAGTGGGGATAGCGATGGCCTCTGAATATAAGTGGCAGAAGTTATATAAGTTATAATATATGTAATATGAGGGCTGTCCAGAAAGTATCCAGCCAAACATGAATACATAATTTGAGGTTTTTTCCCAATCTCTCATGAGTTTGAAGAGAAGGAAGCAAGGCCATGCCTCAGACATACCTGATGAATGTGCCCTGTAGATTCTTACAAAAGCAATACATACATTTTCCTTGTTGGGGTTTCCTGTGCTAAAGCACACATTCAAATGGGAGAGCAGAATGAATTATTAGTATTATTACTGACAGCAAAAATTATTATTCCATACACTGATTAACCACTCCACAGTGTTCAAAGTGATTTCACCTCTATGCTCTCATTTGTTGATGGTAGCAATTGGTACGGTAATCAGGGCAGATTTTTCAATTTTGTAATTTTCTACTTAAAGATGAGGAAAGTGAAACACTCTTTCCCTCCTTCCAAAGTGTCCTGTCCACACAGCTAGTAAGTGACAGCTGGGACTTGAACCCAAGGTTTTCAACACTATGTCTGTTCTTCCACAATCCTATATTGACAATCCCTCTTTCTTTGGCTCATGCTGAACAATGAAAATATTTGGAATTTGGATTGAATTTGGAAAACATTTAGCAAGCATTTGTCAATAAGTCTATACCTCAACCTGAGGAGGTAGGATCTCTCCAGTGCTTGAAGTATTTATTTCCAAATAGGTTGCCCAATTCAATACATTTTTCTTATGCACTTATCGTATGCTGAGACCTGGGCTAGGCTCTGTAGACAACATAAATTGCGGAAGACGGTTTGACATAGGATGCCTTTAGACTTCTTTTCCTACCTCTGAGCTACCATAATGCTTTAACCTCATTTTATCTGCTTACAAGTTGGGAGGTGGGGCAGGTGTAATGCATAGAGAAATTCCCGGACTCCCACCCGCTAGGAACGGCCCTGTTTACAGCCATCCTACTTACTGCCTTGGAGCCAGCCATTGCCTTCTGCCATTCCTGAGAGCCCCCATAACTTCCTCAGCTTCTTTTGCGTCCTGGATCCAGCCTGTTCATCCAATACACATTGATTTTTCAAAAAATGGTCCCACAGCTTTCCTCTACTTACTGTTGTAATTTAGAATGTTGATGCTGGAGGAAATTTTGAGGTGTAATCTGATTGGAAGGGAAAGGAAACATGAAACTGTATTTGCCTGGCACTTTACACAAGATTGAAAAATACTAATAATGCGCTTTAAAGAATCAAGGGCTGATGGAGATTTGTGGGGAAATCAAACCCTACCTCATACTCCCCTGCAGACATCTAAATAAAGCCCTATTCCTTTTGCTACCTAATGAAGCTGAGATGCCAGAAATGTACTGGTATAATGTAACAAAAGAAATAAAATTCTCAGGGAGGTAGGGATTCTGGACTGGATCTATTGCTCATGACTCGTTCACTTCCCAACCATGGCTATCAAGAGGTCTCAGAAGACAGTTCTTTAAGCAGAACATGAAGATAAAATTTCTGTTTCTGGAAGTATGGAAAACTAGATGCTCTGACTGACTCTTCTGCCGAAAAATAATTTAAAAACCTGGATAAAACATATTTTAAAAAATTAAGTGCAAGCAGAAGCTAGAAATAAAATGTCGAAACTTTAGAGTCCAAAATCAAAGTGAATCAAGAGGAACAAGATATTAATATATGCAACAGTATGGACTAACCATTGTGCTGAGTGACAGAAGCCAGGCAAAACAGAGTGTATACTGTATGATTTCATTTGGAAACTGCAAAAAAATCTACAGTGGTAGGAAGTAGGTCAGTGTCACCTGAGGTTGGGGGCAGATGGCGAAAGGTGTTACAATGGGGCAGGGGGAAACTTTTGGAGTGATGGAAATATTCACTATCTTGATTATAGGGATGGTTTCATGAGTGTATATTGCCAAAATTGATCAAATATGTACAGTTTATAGTACTTCAATTATATAGCAATGAAGTTGCTAGTAAAAAATACCCAGACTAATTAATAAAAACCAAAGTGATAGCAAGAACTCAGTCAAAACTTGAACATTGCTTGAAAGTGGCTTTTACTCTGAGGGCACACACCAAACTATGGTCATGTTGAGCTTCCCTCTCACAACCTGGAAGGGTAAGGGGAAAAAGGAGAAAAAGCCTAAAGTGGTGAGTTTAATAGGGGAGCTCCTGTACAAAGCTGGAACCTCAAAGTGCTACAGCTTTCCTATAAGGATGGCCAAAGCACAAACCAGTCCCTCACTCCCTGCCCACTCAGGGCACGATAAGTTTTAACATCTCTCTATGCTTGTTTTATCTTGATAGCAAACACAAGGTTTCTGGATCAGAGATCAGACCAATTATGCACTTACAGCAATATCATTATTGGTTCCCCATGCTCCATGTACCCTGTTGTGGTGATGTGACAAAGGCAGATGTTCACTTGCATGTACAGAGGGAGTTTGTCCTCCAAGAGGGGACCCCCGAAATTATGAACCTCAGAGTTTACATAGGAACTGTTTCACAGCTGCCACCCTCCCCTCTGCAAAGACGGAGAGAGACCTTTGCTCTCTAATGTAAACAAATCCTCTATGGGAAGAGAAGGGGCAAGTTCCTGGGTGTTTACAACCCTCTGAAAATAAACAAATAACAGCTCCAGGAGAGAGAAATCTCCAAATCTCTCTGGGGTTGTAAACTGTCTTTCATTTCCAAGGCTTGTTTGCCATTCACTGGTACTTTGCCAGGTATTTTTTTTCATGCACAAACATGAAAATGTTCATACTGTTTCTCGACAGAGGATAAATGGGAACACTGCCTACCTTGAGCTTAGATACTTACAGAGGGGGGTGAAATACCTACTTGTGCACTCATAAACATAGTATGACCTCATGCACATTGAATTCCCATTACCTGCAATGTAATAATAAGTTAGACACAGAATTGATGACTTAATAGCTGATTAGGTATAGCTGAAAACAGAACTGAAAAATAAAATCATACTGGAAATCAACCAGCATGATGCAAAGAGAGACAAAGAGATAGAAAATATGAAAAAGGGGTTAATAGGTATGGGAAAGAGAATGAAAAGATCTGTCATGAGTCTAATTGGAGTCCCAAAAGGAGAAAAAGAGAGAGAATGGAGAAGAGGCAATTTTTGAAAAGATAATAATTTCAGAATTGATGAAAGACTCTAATCCTGAAATTCAGAAAGACCAATGAATTCTGAGCAGGTACTTCTTCTAATTAGAAGAAATACATTCCTAGGTACATCAGAGTGTGTATTAAAGGCAGCAAGAAAGACAGAGTACCCTCAAAAAAACACCTAGATTACTGACCAAGAACTCATAAGATTTTTAAAAATCGAGATGTAATCCACATACCATAAAATCTACTCTTTTAAAGTGTACAATCTAGCGATTTTAAGTATCTTCATAAGGTTCTGCAACCATCACCACTACCTAGTTCCAGAATATTTTTATCATCCCCCAAAGAAATCTGTACCCCTTAGCAGTGACTCCCCATTTCACTCACTTCCCCCAACCCCTGGCAGCCAATACTCTAATTACTGTTTTTATGGATTTACGTACTTTTGACATTTCATATAAAGGGAATTATATAATATGTGGCTTTTTGTGTTTACTTTCCTTCACTTAACATAATGTTTACAAGGTTCATTCATGTTATAGCATGTATCAGTACTTCATCCCCTTTTGTGGCTGAATAATATTCCATTGTGTGGATATTGTTTCATTTATCCATTCATCAGCTGATGAACATTTGGGTTGCTTCCACTTTTTGTCTATTATTAATACGCTGCTATGAAC
>RJWJ010023551.1:0-25697 GCA_004363605.1 Indri indri | reverse complement strand
GGCCGGGCGCGGTGGCTCAAGCCTGTAATCCTAGCACTCTGGGAGGCCGAGGTGGGCGGATCATTCTGAGCTCAGGAGTTCGAGACCAGCCTGAGCAAGAGCGAGACCCCATCTCTACCAAAAATAGAAAGAAAATTAATTGGACAGCTAAAAATATATAGAGAAAAAAAAATTAGCCGGGCATGGTGGCACATGCCTGTAGTCCCAGCCAATCGGGAGGCTGAGACAGTAGGATTGCTCGAGCCCAGGAGTTCGAGGTTGCTGTGAGCTAGGCTGACGCCACGGCACTCGCCCCAGGCAAGAGAGTGAGACTCTGTCTCAAAAAAAAAAAGATTCAATTGTTAACATCTTATAAAATGTTCCTGCCCCAAATTTAGAAGAATTTTCTCTGAAACTGTATAAATCCTTACATAAGCTTCATTGGAGACTCTACTTAGCAAAGCCTAATCGTTATTAATTGTCATAATTCTGTTTTTAAATAAATAAATTACAGTGACATATAGTATGGAAATAACATTTACTTAATTAAATAAAGATTTAAAATCATCTACGCTATTTAGCATACTGTGAGGCAGTGAGTTTCAAATTTTAAAGTAATTAGAATCACCTCAGATGCCTGTTAAAAATCTGATTCCAAGGCCCATCCACAGAGATTCTGATTCAGTAGGTGTATATCTTTGACAAGCAATTCAGAAGATTCTGATACAGGTGAGATAGAAAAAATCTTTAAAAATAATACCCCTGCAGAGGGGATAGAGTACACAAAAGAAGTATGTACCACAGCTTCTGCCCTCGAGCAACTTAATTTGAATTAACAGAAAAGACATTTCTGGGAATAATATAAAAGAGTATTTAGGCTTCAAGTTGTGTTTTGGTTTTAATCCACTGGAGTCAACATTTTTCTTCTTTAATTTGAATTGACAGTTAAGAGAAAAACTAGGCCCAAGAGTCTGAGGTTTTCCTAACTGGCAGGAAAGCTTAAGCAATTTACTTAGTGGTGGTTCTGATTAACACAGTTCGTTTACAACTTATATGAGCAATACATTCTATAGATTAAGTGAAGAATTTAATGTTTTAGAGTTTAATGTTACTTTCCAGGAAGATTCAAGGGAAGCTCTGCGTTTCACGTTGAATAACCAGCCCAGGAAGACCCTTGGACTGAACATCCCAGAAGTTTTGCAGTAAAATTACACGGAATAAAGCCTGGGGTTGAAATTTTAATAAGACCTTTTCCTCCACCTATCTGGTCTCTTCTTGCCTTGTGCTCTTGGGATAAAAAAATTACAAATATTTTCCAAATTCCTTTTTAAAAATCCAAGGAAATATCTTTTGGGTCAAACGTGGCAAACTGAACACGTCTGTCTTCTCTCTCTCTTTGGAAATGCCACTAATGTGACATAAAAGAGAAATATATAACCTCACAAAGACAAAGAGAACAGGGAATGAGATAACACCAAATAAAAGATTTCAAAAAATTTTAGAATCTGAAAAATTTATGGACAATTATTAACAGATTTAGAGCAGAGAAGGCTAAAATGTGAGCTTTCTATGGCGAAATGCCAATGAGGGACCAGAATTCCTGCCCCAGAGCCTCAGACTCAGGCATTTGGAGTTGCCTGGTACCGTTCAAGGTGAGGACACAGTGCGGCATTGAAAGCAGAAAGATTGGTTAAACGTTTATATAGGAAAAACGAAAATCCTTCCACACACAAGCTAAGAAACCAAGCTCTTTGAGGAACTCAAAAGAAAATTTAAAGTTTTCTTTATAAAGATGATTGCAAGAGTGAGATGCTGTATGAAAACAGGTTAAATGAAAGTCACCATGAAGAGTGGTAAAAGTCCCCAACACCCGACGCCACCCCCGCAAGGTCCCTTTCCCTACCCCTGCCCTTGCCTAGAGCGCCAGTAAGCAGGCCTAGCCTCGCAACCTATACACCGCAAAGGCATCTTCTAAGGATATAGTACGAATGTTATTTCCATACTATACATCACTGGCATTTATTTATTTGAGAAGGACTTATAGACATTGAAACGATGGAAGGCCCTAATGAAAAAGCCACTTTGTCACCTCATCACACTACAGTGAAGCCCAGAGCAAGGTCTCCACCCATGCACAAGAGCTTCCAACCAGCTTTTAATGCCTCCCTCCTTTCTATAGATGGACACTCAGAGGTTAGTAATCATTGAAATAGCAGCCTCTAATCTTAAAGAAAGAACCCTAAACAAACAAGCAAATGGATGAAAAAGAATTTGAAGAAACAGAGAAAATGAAGGAAGCAGAAGAAAACTTCCCACAGTTAGAATTGACACCTACAGAAAGATAAGTGAAGATGGTCCAGGATGAAACAAGCAGCCTATGTTAGAAAAAAAATTCAGAGAACAAGAGCTTTTAGAAATAAAATTGGGATATAACTAAAAATGCATTAGAAGTGTTAAAGACATACTTGAGAACATTCCTAATCTGCACCCCCCCTCCCCCGCCAAAAACAGTCTGGATGGCAGAAAAGAGAAAATGAGAAAATTAGAGGATCAGTTCAGAGATCCGCATCTGCCTAACTGATGTTCTAGAAAGAAGGAACTGAGAATGTGACATGGAATACGTTATCAGAGAAATTATAAAAGAAAGTTCTCCATAAATAAATGACATGTTTTCATTATGATAAATAGGGCCCACAAAGCACCCAAATAATATATGAATAGACCCACACACTATGTTATAGTAAATGACACCATGGTTAAAAAAAAAAAAAAAGGCCAAACAGTATGGCTCAAACACAATAGAAATTTATATCTCACTCACACAGAAATTCAAGGAGGCAAGGAGGTCTCTTCCATATAATGATTCAGGTGTCCACGAACATTCCGTCTGGTGGCTCTGCCACCCCGAGTTCATCACTATCCAGCATATGGAAGGGGAAAGAAAAAACATAGAGAAAGTTCACCTGTTTCATAAAAGCCTTGGTCCAAAAATAGCATGCACCCCTTCTGCTAACATCCCATTGATGATAACTAGTCATACAGCCATATAGAGTTTCTCAAAGAGCTGGAAAGTAAGGTTTCTCATCTATCAGCTCTTTGCGGCTTCGGCTCTGTACCGTGAACAACAGAATGGACTTCACTGGACAGCCAGCCTTAACTGCCACACATTAAGGCATATTACCATCATATTTGAACTTACCTGTGATAAAGAACACACTCTAAAAGTTTCCAAAGAGAGAAACAAAAGTCACTTAGAAAGAACCAGGAATCAGGATGTCATCAAATGTCTCAAGAGGAACAGAGAAAGTCAACGGAAACGCCTATGTAGTTCTGGGGGAAAATGACAGCCAAGCTAGGATTCTCTGTCTAGCCAAACCATCAACACAGAAAGGTAGATAGACTTTGCAGACCTGTGCAGTCTCATAAGATTTACCTTCCAAATACTGTCTCAGGAAGTTACTGGAAGATGGGTTCTCCAGAAGCAAAGGAGAAATCCAAGAAAGAAGATGCAAAATCCCAAAAACAGAAGACCGAAAAAAACAAGAGTTGAAATGAACTGAATTCCAATGATGATGGTGAAAACATGTTCTAGAATGACAGCTGTGCAGCAGACTTAGAATGCAGGTTCTGATTGGGGCAAAAAGAAGAATAAGAAAGGATAAGCGTGCATGCGCACGCGCACACACACACACACACACACACACGCTCTGAACGCGTGGATTCCTTGCTGCATTTGGCTGCACTGAGAGAAGTGTTAGTGTTCTATCAGAGACTAGGAAGTTTAATTAGTGACAGGTACATAAAATTAAGTAACTAAAAAGAAAAGAAATATATCCTAGTACACTATGCGTCTCATCTCAAATCATACCAAGGCAGCTCTAATAACATAAACACTGAATGTTCGTTTAACGAAAAAGCACAACCTGCAGAGGGAACAGCGGATGACAAACGTACTGGGAATGCGGAATGGAGACGTGAAAGAGCCAGATCCCTGCTGTCCATGAAAACGGCTAATTGATAAAATGTTTTAAATTGAAAAATAAAAAGGCAAGAGTTTACATATGTTTAGATACATGGAGAGTCTTAACCTGGTTCCTCAAAAAGCAGAGCCTGAAGCCAAGGCTGATGTGCTCACCTGGTAGGAGAATTGAGGGAAGGGGCTGAGGCGGGGAAAGGGTGAGCGCTGACCAAGGGTGGCTGCCAGGCATTGACTCCTGATGTCACGTCAGCCACGCCCGACAGCAGCAGCACGGGCGGACGGCTCCTTGTGGAAGGGACCATGACTTGAGACAGTCCACTGCGGTACGGGGAAGGGGAGGAGACTTAACCACCAGCTCCTGTAGCTTATTGGTCAAAGGTTCACTTCACATTTTTGAGTTAAGCAAACATAGTCATCAGGCGAGCAAGGCGACACCTCAGTGTCCATAGGGAAGCCCTGATGAGAGGTCAGAGGCATGGGCAGTGAGCTGGCAGCCAGGGGGCTTGGGCACGGCTCAGCGACGTTCGTCAGTGTCTGCACGGAGCTGGTCACTGGGAGGGGACGGCACAGAGCAAGTGCCACACTCTGTAGAGAGGAGTGGGGCTGTCTGACTCTGAAGCAGCACGTGGGGGGCGTTGGATCAAGGGAGTAAGTATTAAGGGAAAAACCTGAAAGAATTAAACGGAATTGCCCATGGAAAAATGAAACAGGGGCAGTAAGACTAAAACAGGACTCTTAAAACGTAATTTTATGTTTTTAACTTCTATATATGTATTATTAGATTAAAAAGACAAACTTGAACTTGATGAAAAGTACTTTGCATGAGGAATTCTTTATTCCAGACACTTACCATTGTAACCAAGAACTGTTTTAACTTTAGCACAGGCTAAATCAAACTGTTTTGTTGTTGTTATTTTTAAGGTTGGGCCATTTCTACTTCCATGCTGGGTGAATGTAATCCATCACCAAAATTCGTAAAATTGGCCAGAACTTCTCAAATTTTTGGTCTAAGGATTCCTTCATATTCTTAAAAATTCTATAGGTTTTAATTATTTGATATTTACCATATTAGAAAATAAAATTGAAACAAAAATATTTGCTTGTTGATCCACTTTAAAATAACAATAATAAATCCATTGTATGTTGTCATAAATAAAATATTTTTATTTTAGAAAACCACATTTTCTTAAACAAAATCCTTTAGTGAGAATAGTAGCATTGAACACTTTTGCAATTCTCTTTACCTGCTGGTTTAATGAAGATAGTTTATTTCTTATATCTGCTTCTGTATTCAGTTTGTTGTGATACATTGTTTGGTTAAAATCTACAAAAAAAATGTGGCCTCACACAGATGTGTTATTAGAAGAGGAAAGAGTAGTGTAATAGCCTTTTCAGGTAATTATGTTTATTCTTCTTTGATACTACACCAAAATATAACATTGGAAACCACATACATGAACTTTTTGTATTCTATTACATTAAAAGTCATTAGTCTATCTTGCACATTAAATGGACCTTTTTGTCAACCATGCATGATTTTATGACATGATGCATTGGCCATGTGCAAAGTACTGGTTCACTAAACTGTTCAGATCTTCCAAATGCTGATCCATTTCATAATATAGCCAAAAAATGACAATCATTAATACCACCAGCCATCTCATTAGAAAAGTCTGTATGTATTGGGAAACTGTCTAGCTCATGGTGATGAAAACAGATTTTTCAAATTTCAAATTTTTATATAAGAACTCAAGTTATTTTCATTGGCATCAAAAAATGTCAGTTGCTTTTTAAAAAACAACTGGTTCACTTTATGTATTTAAAACCATGTCTGCCAAATAAATTAGAATAACTTGAATTTACCTGTCAGTTGTTCCTTCAAGTAAAAATGACATTCATGAAAAAAACAGCTAGTTCAGCTTGCAACTCAAACACATAGAAGTGCTTTTCTTCAACACAACCACCATGCTTCAGAATGCAACCAAAGTACTTTATGCTTACTTCCCATTTTGTCATATAGAATGTTAAAATGACATGCACTCAAAGGCCGAGATTTAAGAAAGATTTGCTGCTTCATAAAGATACTCTTCAGCGTAATTGCCATGTTTTAAACTGCAAGTATATGGTGACGAAGAAATACAATGACTACTAGTACAGTTGTTAGGGACCATGCCTTGATTTATGCTAAAATGCCAGCAGCTTTACAACCACCATTTCTTTTGCACCGTAATTGCAGATGTCGACCCAATGAAAAGGTAAATAATGTTTTAGTATTACTAGGAAAATAGCTTTGCCTCTAAGTCACACAGAAAGAATCTCAGAGACTCATAGGGTCTGTGGACTGCACTTTGAGAACTACTAATCTAGGTGCTAAGTACCATAAATGATTACAAACAAGAGTTCTCACTCTTCTGTCTGACTAAGGTAAAAACTGAACTAAGCGTTGAAAGCTGTATAGAATGTACACAGGTAGTAGGATGCAACAGTTTTTTGTTGTTGTTTTTATTTTTTTAACAAATGTTCATAATTACATTTTAGTTAGAAATTTAATATAACCAATTACAGATAACAGAGAAAATAAAACACGTCACTCACAGACTGATACCTTTACAAAGCCATGTTTTTACTTATTACAGTGTCTACTTCCAGTCCTTTTTTTAAAATTTATTACTTTATGGTTTTCTTTCCTAGAATATGCTTTTTTTTAATTTTTTTTATTTCAGCATAGTACAGGGGTACGCATGTTTAAGTTACGTATCTTGCCTTTGCCCCACCGAAGTCAGAGCTTCAACCGTGTCCATCCCCAGACGATGCGCACCATACCCATTAGGTGTGAATATACCCATCCCCTCCTTCCTCCCCACCTGCCCGACACCCGATGGATGTTACTACTATATGTGCATTTAAGTGTTGGTCGGTTAATACCAATTTGATGGTGAGTACATGTGGTGCTTGTTTTTCCATTCTTGGGATACTTCACAGTAGAATGGGCTCCAGCTCTGTCCAGGATAATACAAGAAGTGCTATTTCACCATTGTTTTTTGTGGCTAAGTAGAACTCCATGATATACATATACCACATTTTATTAATCCACTCATGTATTGATGGGCACTTGGATTGTTTCCACATCTTTGCAATTGTGAATTGTGCTGCTACAAACATTCTAGTGCAGATGTCTTTTTTATAGAACGTTTTTTGTTCTTTTGGGTAGATGCCCAGTAATGGGATTGCTGGGTCAAAATGGTAGTTCTACTTGTATCTCTTTGAGGTATCTCCATATTGCTTTCCGCAGAGGTTGCACTAGTTTGCAGTCCCACCAGCAGTGTAGTAATGACACGTGATCACAGCCCAGAAGACCTGAGTTCCAGTGCTATCATTCACAAGTCACAGGCCTTATGACTTGTCAGCTGTGTTTCTTTGAGTGTCATTCTCCCCATGTCTGTATTGAAGGTGATACAACCTACTTCCTAGGGTTGCTGGATAGACTAGAGCTACTCAAAGTGCGGTTCCTGAACCCTCAGCACCAGCAGCACTGGGGAACTTGGTAGAAATGAAAATTCTAGGGTCCCAACGCACAAGTATTGACTCAGAATCTCAGCGAGTGGGGCTCAGAAATCTGTTTTATCAGGCTCTCCTGGTGATTCTTGCTCATATTCAAGTTTGAGAAGCACTGATATGATAGATAATACATGATAAAGAATTAAAAATTGTGAACACTAAATAGTTTACATTATAATAAAAAGAAGAAAAGAAAGGCCTCCCAGGTCCAAGAACTGCATAAAGATAGTTATCTGTGTATTTGGCTTTAGGGTTTCCCCTTCCCCGCTTACCTTATTAATATTTGTATCATCCCAAGTGGGGTAGCACTGGTCTTACTATTAGTGTCAAAGATATCTGTGTACTATAGAAATTAATTTAAAAATGCAAAGCCAAGAAGTCTGGAGTGAGTTGAGGGAGACAGAAAAAGATCTGAGTGGAGAAATAGTGGGAAACGATGCTGGATATGGTTAGACTGGGGAATGAGATGTTTATATTTTATGCAGGAGGCCGTTAGGAGCCATTCAGACTCCGAGCAGTGAAGCGACAGGATGGCAGGGATGTTTCGGGAAATCAGTTTGCCAGCCGAGGCACAGAATGCATTGCAAGGGGAGAGGGCAGGAAGGCAAGGAGCGTTCCATAAGGACCATACGTTTTTCCTGCCCACAGAATAACAAAGTCCGCTAATGAATTCGGACAAGATTCACACAGCCACAGGCATTTGTCTGGCAGGAGTGAAACCAAGATAAAGGAAACTTGAGGAACGAGTGTTTGATGATATATTCATTATTTGCCACACACGACTGTTCTCTCTGGCACCGTTGCCTTCTCTCTCGGCTCCAGGCCCTCCTGTCGGTCTCTGCTCTCGGACTCCTGCCCTCGGTGGCCTGTCTTCCAGCCTGCTCTCCTTTATTCAGCAGCCCCAGGTCTTCTCCTGTTAATGAAGAATATCTTCTCTTTATTTTCTATCCTTTAACTCCCTGTATCTATTAAAATTTCTAAATGACAAGAAACTACTTAGCAAGAACTTCTGTGCTAAAGGAGAGTAGAAACAAAAAAGCCACATGTCCCAGTCAGGGTCTGCCTCTCTGCCCAGATGCGTAAGCAGTTATCAACAGCTTTTTGAAGGTAATGCTTCTATTTCAGTATTAGAAAAAGAGAACACTGGGGGCTAAGAAAAGAGAATGAAATGAAAACAGGGTAGAAGCAATGTCTCTGCAAGGCAGCCTTGGAAACATGAACAAATCAAAAACACAAGGACCTTGGAGCTAACGCCGAGCTTATCTGTTTGTGTGTACAGCGCACAGAACCAGGTCAGGGTGTCCTGCTGGGATTTATCTGTCCTGGAATGGAATTACCCTGGGCAAAACTAAAGCATTTAATGCAAGGTATAGATAGCAATGGTAGGAGAAGCCCCTCAGGTTTGACCCTTAATTAAGCCAAACTAATTACATAAATAAAATATTATCTGAAGCTGTCCCTGTCAAAAGCATTGAAATTACTCTGCACTTCTGGCTGCAATCACCATGGCAGAAGTTAAGATTCAGGGCAAGGCAGAGAACTTCGACTTCACAGACCAGGGAGGAGTAAATCGAGAGTGTGGGATTTTAGCATCTTTTACAATGTATCAGGCTGCACACCTCTACTTAATTTAGATTGAATACAGGCATGCAGATTCAGTTAAGTGAGGTGTTATAATCAGATCCAAAGCTTTTAAAATGTTACCTAAAATTTTTGGATGAAAAACCCAATGAAAAGGCAATTTATTTATAGCAGTATCTTATCTATGGAAAAATGAAACTCTTTGTTTAAAAATGCTTGAGAATGCTGTATCTCTCAGTTAACTATTTAAATTCAAAACAAAACTTATTTATTGGAATGAAACCATGGTAATATTAATATAAACTATAATCAATTAGATCCCATTTATATTGATTCATAGGTAGTATCTAGCACAGTTCTGGATAGCAAAGCTGCCATTGTGAACAGAGCATAGATAAAGTTTATGGGGTGTATAGTCTAGTAAGACAGATAAGGAAAAGAAAGAGGTAAACACAACTGTAAATACACAACTATACGAAGTAAATTGTAAATGCCAAATAGAAAAAAAATAAGTAGCTAACATAGAGAAGAATCAGGGAGTGAGCTGAAATAAAGTAGTTAAGGGAAGCAACTCTAAGAAGATAATATTAAAGCTGGGACCTAAGAATGAGAAATTATCCATGCAAATAGTGGAGAGAAGCTCTCTCCTGCCAAAAAAACAGCAGGAGATAGGTGCTCAGGAGAGAAAGAGCTAGACGTGTTCAAGGACCTAAGAGAAGACCAATGTGACTGGAACATGGTCTGCACGGAGGAGAAGGGCAAGGACGAGGCTGGAGAAAGTGCAGGGCCCAGCCCACGAGAGCCTTCTAAGCTGTGCTGCTGAGAGACAGCAGAGAAAAATGAAGGCAGAGGAGGCTGCTGGACTTGGCAGCCACGATGTTTTGGGTAACTCGGATTACATCAGATGCAACGAAATAACAGTCAGGTGAGTTCTTTATGGATTCTGGTTACTAGCCCTTTATTGGATGTGTAGCATGTGAATATTTTCTCCCATTCTGTAGGTTGTCTATTTGCACTATAGATTGTTTCCTTAGCTGTGCAGAAGCTTTTTAATTTATTAAATCCCATTTATTAATTTTTGTTGTTGCTGTGATTGCCCTCAGGGTCTTTTTTCATAAATCCTTTGCCTAAGCCAATATCTAGAAGAGTTTTTCCAACATTTTCTTCTAGAATTCTTATGATTTCATGTCTGAGATTTAAGTCAGTTATCCATCTTGAATTAATTTTTGTGAGTGGTGACAGATACGGATCCTGTTTCAGTCTTCTGCATGCGGAACCCAGCACCATTTATTGAATAGGATTCTTTTCCCCAGGGTATATTGCTGTATACTTTGTCAGAGATCAGATGGCAATAGGTGGATGGCTTTACATCTGGGTTCTCAGTTCTGTTCCATTGGTCTATGTCTACATTTTTGCACCAGTACCATGCTGTTTTAGTTACTGTAGCCTCATAATATGGCTTAAAGTCTGGTAAGTTGATGCCTCCCAATTTGTTTTTTTGCTTAAGATTGCTTTTGCCATATGCAGTATTCTCTGGTTCCAAACGAAGTGTAGAATTATTTTTTCTACATCTGCAAAAAATGACATTGGTATTTTGATGGGGATTGCATTGAATCTGTAAATCACTTTGGGTAGTATGGACATTTTAACAATGTTGATTGTTTTTCCATTTGTTCACGTCGTCTGCAATTTCCTTCCCCAGTGATTTGTAGTTCTCTTTGTAGACATCTTTCACCCCTTTGATTAAATATGTTCCTAGGTATTTTATTTTCTTTGTAGCTATCGTGAAAGGTATTGAGTCTCTGATTTGATTTTCAGCTTGACTGTTGGTGTATAGGAACGCTACTGACTTAAGTACATTGATTTCATAGACTGAAAGTTTACTGAATTTATTTATCAATTCCAGGAGTCTCTTGGCAGAATATTTGGGGTTTCTATGTATAAGATCATATCATCAGCAAAGAGTGATAGTTTGACCTCTTCTTCCCCCATTCGGATGCCCTTGATTTCCTTATGTTGTCTGACTGCTCTGGCTGGGACTTCCAGCACTATGTTGAATAGAATTGGTGACAACTCCATTAAAAAGTGGGCAAAAGACATGAACAAAAGATTTTCAAAAGAAGGTAGACTAATGGCCAAGAAACATATGAAAAAATGCTCAACGTCACTAATCATCAGGGAAATGGAAATCAAAACGATAACGAGATGTCACCTAACCCCAATGAGAATGGCTTCTATCAAAAAGTCCCAAAACAAAAGATGCTAGTGTGGATGCGGAGAGAAAGGAACACGTATACATTGTTGGTGGGACTGCAAACTAGTGCAACCTCTATGGAAAATAGTATGGAGATTCCTCAGAGAACTAAAAGTAGAACTACTATTTGATACAGCAATCCCACTACTGGGTATTTACCCAAAGAAAAAAAGTCATTTTATCAAAAAGACGCTTGCACTCAAATGTTTATTGCAGCACAATTCACACTTGCAAAGATGTGGAATCAACCTAAGTGCCCATCAATTCATCAGTGGATTAATAAAATGTGGTATATGTACACCATGGAATACTACTCAGCCATAAAAAATTAATTAATACCTTTTGCAACAATCTAAATGGAACTGGAGACTATACTCCTAAGTGAAATATCACAAGAATGGAAAAACAAACACCACATGTACTCACTATTAAATTGAAACTAATCGATCAGCACTCATGTGCAAAGACAGAAGTAAAACTCAAAGGAAATCATGTAGGTACAAGGGGAGGGGGGATGTGTGAAATCATAACTAACAGGTACAATATACACTATCTGGATGATGGGCACACTTAGAACTTTGACTAAAGCAGTACAAAAGCAAACCATGTAACCAAAACATTTATACCCCATAATATTCTGAAGTTTAAAAAAAGAAAAAGAAACATAAAAATAACTGAATAAATGGAGACAAAGGAGCAAAAAAAAGAAAATAGGTGTCTCTGGGATTAGCAGGAGAGAAAGGCAGTAAGGAAAAAGAGAGCACACACAGAAATTCACATCTTTGTCTCTCTCAAGTGCAGCTGTTAAGGGGAAGCAGGGGATGGAGATTGCTGGAAGGACTTGGGGACCCAGGGAGTTTGGGTTTGTTTTTTTTTCCGAAGACAGGAAAGGATAGAGCATGTTTGTGTTCTGATAGGATTACAATGCTGCAGGGATGATGGAGAGGTTGATGAGAAGCATGAATGTGGTCCGGGCACAAGTGAAAGATTAAATACAAAGGGAGACCACAAGGTGGGAAGAGAGATTGCGTGGGTCAAGCTATGGATTTGCTGGCGGAAGCTTTGGAAACCCTGTCCTCTACCACCCTCACCCTCCTCCTAACCTCAGAATCTCTGAGTTGCTCCTTCAAACTCATTTACTCTTTATCACCAGAAACTCTTTGTAGATTTAAATTTTCAACACATCTTATTTACTTTAAAATCTTCAAGAATTCCATGTAAAAGTTATTTTCCTAAATCAAGAAGTATTTACAAAGATTGCACTGCCAATACAGGGGTTAACAGCACAATCCTATAATTTTATTTACACAATATAATGTGATAAGCAAAATATTTTAGGGCAAAAAATAAATTAAGAGTAGCCAAAAAAAAGTGGCAGGATCCAGAGTCATTACATATAATTTTCCATACATTCTTCCCCAGTATCTTTTCATGATATTATTAGAGTCTTGATACTCACTTCCATCCATGCCACTTACATTTTTTATATCAGTGTGGCATTCAAATTATTTCTTGGACATAATATCACCAGTACTTCATAGAATGTATCTCTGCTCTAGAAATGTGTTTCTATATTCATATATCCTTTCATTCCTTTTCCATTACTCAATTAAGAAATAAATAATAGGAGATGTAAAATAAAACATATCACTGTGCTTTGTCCAACAAGGTAGTTAGATCATTTTCAAAGATAGTAGCAAATGCTCTCTTAGTATAAAAGAGCTTTTAACTTTTCAAATCCAAATTCACTGAGTTATTTTAAGCTCTGCTACCATCAGTCAATTGCCTGGTGTAGAAGCGCTTATAACTTAGATAAAGCGAGAGCAGCTGGAGCAATCACCACAAATCACCAGTCAGAAGGCTGCTTGCAGCAGTGATACAGGCTGGAAAGTCCCCTCTGCCTCCCTCCCCAAAAAACAATAAGCCAAGAAGAAGTTGACATGGTGTTAGAGCTAATAGTTTACTGTTGTTCACATCATCTATCATCCCATTGCAACACACAAGTAGGAGTCAAGAATAAATTCATCTTTTATGTTGACATCACATGATGTCATTTTCTATTTACGGATAGAGATAAATTTCGCTTGATATCAAAATTAATCCAGAAGTTTCTAAGTGAAAGAAGTAGTGAGAAAGTTTCAAATCAAGTCCCAAATATCTCTAAATGAAAGAAAACCATCTAAGCTTTCAAAAGCATTGCTACCCTTCTGTAGAATGAAAAAATTTCTCCTACAGCATAAGTTTCAGTTAAATAATCTTATTTGTTCAACTGCTTCTGTCTTCACTGAGAAACATCTGCCCTCAAAAGTTATGTCTGAGTTCACAAATGCAGGTACCAGGCTAATTTGAATAAATCAAAACTTTTCCAAATACCAATTAAACTCAATGAGACTCCACTACATATGTGTCAGAATGGCTGTTAAAACCAAGATACTGAATGTTAGTGGGAATGTAAGATAACATGAACTCTCGTATACTGTTGATGGTAGGATAAAAACCGGTACATTCAATTTGGAAAACTGTAAGAAAACTGCTAAAGTCAGTAGTGTACCAGTAAATGTCTAACAACTGGTTCTCTGGTGGCAGAGGCGAGGGAGTAATTTGTGGCATTTTCCAATTTCCATCTGTAAATACACCCCTGACGGCCAATCTCAAGCTACCCATGTGATGTCACTGAACATGAACTTGGGAAGAGATATGCAAAATTGGCTTTTGTAAGCTGGTACAAGCCAATCCATCTCACCTCTCACTAGAGCTGAAAACACATATTTCCCATAACCTGCAAATTTCTTCCTAATTGTAATTCCAACAGAGATGTATACATACACTGATCAAAAGCTACATACAAAAATGTTCACAGCAACACTGTTTATAAAAGCTCAAAACTGGCAATAACCCAAATATCCATTGATTGGGGAAAAAATAAATTGTGGTATATACATGCAATGGAATAATATTCAATAATGAGAATGAACAAACTACTACTATACCCAACAAGACAGATGCATCTCTCTCAAACAGTGTTCATAGAAAGAGCCAGACACCAAAGAACAATGATTCCATTTATATAAGGTTTTAAAACAGACAAAACTAATCTCTGGTGCTAGAAATCAGAAAATGGTTACCTGTGTAGATGGCAGCATCTATGAAGGGGCGTAGGCAGGCTTTGTGATCTGGCGATGGCAGTGCCGGTGTGTTCATTTTGTAAACATTCCTTGAGCGATAAGCTTATGTGATTGTGCCCTTTTTTTGCCTGCATATTATACAACAATAAAATAAGTGTACTTAAAACTTTTCTGACATAATAATTATGGGGTTCACTTTCCTCTACAGTTATCCTCTAGGTTACCTTACCCTGTAGTCACCTATTAAAAAGAGTACAGACTTTAGAGATATACTGGATTGATACACAGGTCCTGGTTCTGCTACTTACACACTGTGTAACTTCGCACAGTTACTGACCCTCTCTAAGCCTCAAAGCTTTTACACAGAAATCACAAATTTCTTTATCTTTTATACAGAAATCATAAATATCTCTTTCATCAGTATATTATGAAGATTAAAAATAATATATGCAAGGCACCAATATGGTATCTTTTCTTCATTCCTTAATCCTCAGAGCAGCCAGGATAATCTTTTTTTAAACAATATATATCCAAATATTATATATTAATTCCTTGCTTTAAAACTGTTCAATTACTTGAAATAAAATGAAAACCTTACCATGGTCTACAAGGCCCCCTGTGGCCTGTCCGTCGCCCTCCTCTCTGAGCTCACCCCCTGCCACGCTCACTCTCACCCCCCGCACCCCAGCCCAGCCCTGGCCTTTGAACACACCCAGCTGGCTGCGGCCATGAGCCTTTGCCTGCACCGCCGCCTCTGCTTGGAATGTTCAGGCCCCACATCCACACAGGGCCAATTCCATTTCCAGATAGGTCATATATTTACAAATCAATCATCTTCTTAGAAAAAAACTTTCCGTGACCTTTCAATAAAAAGGTGTCTCCCCAGCTACTCTCTATCCCATTTCCCTGATTTTATCAATACGGCATTTATTGCTAGCAGGAATTACTTCAATTTACTGTCTTTCTCCTATCATGTAACCCCAGTCCTCAAAGTATGCCAAATAACGGCCGGGATATGGTCTGTTATTCGTTACTATATCTTCCAGCACTAGAAGAATGCCTGGCACATAGTAGATACTCACAAGATAGTTGTTGGTTGAAAGAATAATTAATCAATAAAAATAAATATATTTTTCCAGAAACAGAGTCATTATTTCCTTCGAGGATGCTTTCGATACAATCTGAATTACAGATGAATAGAGTACCCCTTGGAGTATCCTCACACATCAAAAGAGTTCACGGATCCACATTTTAGGAAGCAATGGACCGACTGCATTTGCTCCTTGAACCCAGTCTTTGTGTGGCAGTTCTACTTTCCTCTCTATTATAGATCTTAAGTATCAGGACAAGTTCAGGAGTCACTCAAAAGGAAAATGTAGCGTGCTATCCCACCATAGTAAAATGCATTCATTTGACAGAGTCAACAGTTTGAAATTGTAATTACTGAAGACATTGACTCCCATACATAAGAGGCTGTGATTTTTGTAACTGCATAATAACCTTTTAGAGGACTGTGCTTAGGGTCCCTTTTCCCTCTGGCGTTTTGACAAGGAAATCCTAAAATCCCTGCCTTCGGCATGGCTCTTTAAAAAGCAATTCTTCTTGCTATTCCTGGGAAAACAGATCTTTGAAATCCTCAGTCAATTCCCCAGGTATAAAATGAGCCATTCTTTCAGGACATTAAAAATATTGTTCACCTTCACAGTCTCATGTTTACTGCGACCAGGATTCTCTTTCTTGCCGTGTAGTCTGAAGTTGAAAGGATAATGACTCATTAAAATTAAAACGGATCACCTACATGTAAACCAAACCATCAGAGAAAGTTTTTCAAATGCTTCTCTAAACTGAATATTTAGATCTATTCTATTGAAATAACTTATACTGGAAATTGTTTAAAAACACTTTTGAGTTTAACAATCCCCAGAAGAATGAGAATGATGTATAATCACTCTACTAAGTGGAGGGAGAGATATAAAATTTTATGTCATCTAATTAATTTGGGAGTTATCGGAAGGATTCATTTAAAACAACAAAAACAAAAACTATACCTCAAAGTACAATTTTTTAGAAACTATCTCATAAAATGTTTGGGGTTTTAACTTAATCTAACACAGGATGCAGGAGGAGTCTGCTTCCTTACAGCAAATACAGATGAAGATGGGCTGGAAGTCAGGTAAGAATGGGTGCAGAAGAGAGAAATGGCAAGAGGTAAGAAACCTTATAGACTCAGCCTGGCAAGGGTCTGTCTGTTTTAAAGAGCATTAGCAGTAGAGGAAGAAGGATATTAATGCTCATGATCAATGAGAAACCCCAAAGAGAGACTTACAGAGTTCAGGGTTAAAAAGCAATTAAAAACAAAATGCTTACAGGAGATGAGGTGGCAAATAGAGCCAGAAATGTTTAAGGCAGTGGGAGCCAGCACACACAGGAGCCACGATCGATCTCTAACATCTCACACTTCATTCAGAGCTTTCTTCAAACTGCTGAAACCAAGTGATTTCATAGCATTTGGACTGACTTTAACTGTGAAATATTTTTAAAACCGACTCTCAAAGAATGGAATTTTCCTTTCATATCATAATTAAATAAATCTTGTTAAAAGGAAACTCTTATAAAAAGTTTAAAAATTCCATAATTTCTTTCCTCAACCGGTGGTCTTATTTTATAGCCCAGATGGTAATGCTGACCCTATTAACACAAATTAAATCACACAGATTACCTAAATTGTGCCACATAGTTTTATTCAAGAAAAACAATGAATATTAGCAGTCTAGCTTCACATAGAAGTTTCTTCTCTAATAAAATAAATAAAACTCATCAGAAAAGATTAATTTTATCCTCTTACACTGAGATCCGAATCAGCCATGTAATTGCTACATAAATATAAAAATGCAATTTTTCTATCAAATATTTGTTGAAAAAAACAAATGAAACCGAAATGAAAACGGTAATAAGCTAGGAGATCGTTTCTTTCTGGGAAACTGTCAGCTTAGCATAAGGGACCAGATGTGTCAGGAAGGAACTATGGCTCGGGCCGTGAGGAGAATCAGGAGTTGCCACAAGACCAGGCTTAGGAATTCTCTCAGGTGCAGCTCTGCTCCTGGACCACTTCTGGTCCAAGTGCTTTGGGGAATGATGTCACTGACACAATAAGAAGAATTATGTCCAGTGCAGTTAAAAATTCATTAAAATGAATGAAGAAAAAATATGTTGGAGCTATTTCATTCATAAAATGCAACAGATGAAGTAATTTCTCTTTGCTTAAAATTTTTTAAAATGCCATCACTTGGACAATAATCGTGCTGAAAATTATTCTTTACACAAGCAATGGTGAGAAACTCCATAGAGAGAATATTATAAGAAAACATCTACACAGTTAGTAACATGAAAGAAATCCTGACAAAATCAAACCAAATGCAAAGGAAAGCAAAACTGACTACAAGTGAATGAAGAAATCCACATTAGACATCCCTTACTTTGTAGCAATGGCCCATGGTTCATCCAACATAGATGTAAATTTTAATATTTTTTCTGTAACATAAAATGAATTCAGAGAATGGCAAAAATTAAACTCAGAGTCCAATCCCAAAATCTGCAGGGTGACAATAAAAACGCTGCCTGGCGAGGCTGTGCAGAGCACTGGTTAAGAGTGAGGACTCTGAAGGCAGACCCTGCAGGCGCCCACCCCAGCCCCTGCCGGCCTGGGCCCTGTCTGAGCGACTGGACGGCTCTGGGCCTCGGAGTCTCCGTCACGACACGAGGACAATACTAGTTGTAGTAGTTGCAGCAATTTTACATGCAGGCGCCACAGGACCTTTCAGCCATTCATTGGTTTTCTGAAATTACCATAATACAGAGCCAGCTTCTCCACTTCGGAGGACCAGGAAGGGATCTTTATCAAGACACCCAGAGTCCGCTGGTTTCTCAGTAATAAGCTTCTGATAACTGAAAGCCACCAGAAATTGTAGGTCTCTAAGAATGCCAATCCTTAAAAATAACCCATGAAGTAAACATTATTATACCCATTTTCAGATGAGAAAACAGAGGTTTAAAAATTTAACTCTCCCAAGATAACAAAGTAACTGAATGTCAGAGCTACTCTTCAAACCCTAGGCTGTAACACTCCAATACCACACTACAATACTGGTTCCAATAAATGGTTTTATTCCACAATAAAGATGTATAAGGACAGCCAGATTTTTATAATCCAGCACGGCGGTCCACAGAGCGGGGCCTGGGAACCCAAGGGCGGTGACAAGACCTTTTCAGGGAGTCCATGAGGTCAAAACTATTTTCATAATACTACTAAGATATTATTTGCCCTTTTAATTCTCATTCTCTCATGAGCATACAGTGAAGTTTTCCAGAGGCTACATCATCTGAAATGTTGTAACAAATAAAACACAGAGGCAGATATAAGAATCCTGCTGTCTTCTATTAAGCCGGACATTAAAGGAACTTGCAAAAATGTGAAACAATGCCAATTTTCTAACTAAAGTTTTTTTTAGTTTTTAAAAAATAAGGTTATTTTTCACAAAAAAGTTATTTATGTTATTTTATAATATATAATATTATAATATATTATTATTTAAAAATAAATGATTGGTAGAATTCTCATGTTCATGAAGCACTATCCACAATAGCCAAGATTTGGAATCAACCTAAGCATCCATCAACAGATGAATGGATAAAGAAATTGTGGTACATATACATAATGGATATACATATTGTTTAAAATAACAATCTACATATCCACATGTAGATATAATTATAGATCATTATTTTAATAACAGATTATTATTTTAAAATAACAATAATTTATTTAAAATGATTTAAATATTTAAAACACGTATTTTATATAATAGATTGTTATTTTAAAATGATTGTTATTTTAAAATAAATGGAGAGTTTAGTCCATTCATATTCAGTATTATTACTGATATTGACTTACTACTGCCATGCTGTTATTTGATTTCTAGTCATTTTTATCAATACATATTTTTAAATTTCCTCAGTTTTAGTTTAAAAACACTAAATATCTAAATATAATACACATAAACAAAAGCTCTTTGGGGGCCTCAATAATTTGTGAGAGTCTACAGGTGTGCTAAGAACGAAAGGTTTGAGAACTGTGGAGACATTCACAGTGTTTATGCCATTGTCAGCACAGAAGCATACGCGAGCAAAAAATACCATATGGGGAGTGTTTTTCAACGATCACCTAATTTAGTTTGACAGCTATCTGGGCACCCTAAAATCAAATCTTATTTCTACCACTGCATCTATCCAATCTGAAGGCATTTTTCCATGATGTAAGGACTTCCAAGAGATTTTTGCCAGGTGATATTATGTGAAGTTTTTTTTACTGTTTGGGAGTACAGTGGGTTATGAATTAAGAAGTGAAAAGTTGAGCGATCCTATTTTTTGTGTGTTTTTTAAAAGGAGTCCATATCTTAAAAGACTGCTAAAGAATCCCTTCTATATAATATAGTGAAAGAAGGTGAAGAACTTAGCTTACACAAGCTATGGTGAGCATTTAACTTTAAAAAAAATAAAATGTGTGTATATGTGTGTGTTTTAAAAAACTGTAACTACGGTAAAAATTATATATAAGTTATATGACATATACATTTAAATAAACCAGTTAATTCTGGGTAGGCTCCCCCAGTCCCTGCCCCATTCCTGTGTCCTGATTGAAAATCATGGATGCCTGGGCCACTCTGGGACCTGGCCAGCTGCGGGGGCTTCAACCCAACCTGGGGCCTTGAACGTTCACAGGAACTGATAAAGATATCTAGGTTGTTGCCCAAGACACTAAAAGAAATAGCCCCATCCCTGAGCCAATTTCCTTAAACCCTCATAAAAACTCCATGCCCTGAGCCCCTTACTCCGGACACACATAGATAGAACACCCCTTTTCTCTCACTGTCCATCAGGAGGGTATGCTACAGCACCTCTGTAAGTGGGTTCCCCTAATAAATGTTTTGGACTGATCACCCTGGCATTTAGTGCTTCTTTCTTTAGAATCCCAACCAGCCCCGTCTCAGGACAGTCTGGGGCAGTCCTTTGTGGGAATTCTCCTGCCACCGCTTTGGGAGCAATTCCAGCCATGGGTTTGGCAGAGAAAACATTCTGACAGAGAAGAAGTTAGGAGGTGCACTGCTGCTTTATCAGTATAACTTTCTTGATATATGGGTAACTCCCTAAATGTTTTAATACAAAGCAATGTTCCTATATCTAACAAGTATATATGTAGAAGGTGTATTAAGGTTCTCCAGAGAGACAGAACCAACAGGAGGTATAGATTGGATGGATAGATAGAGAGATAGATATAGAAATTTATTATAAGGCATTGGCTCACATGATTATGGGGACTGAGAGGTCCCATGATCTGCCATCTGCACGTCATAGACCCAGGAAAGCCAGTGGTGTCATTCGAAGGCCTGAGAGCCAGAGGTCGAGGGTGTAGATTCCAGACCCAGTCTGAAGCCCATGGGCACCAAGGGCAGGAGACCGACATTCCAGCGCGAGCAGTCGGCAGAGGGGAGCAGAAATTCAACCTTCCTCCACGTTTTTGCTCTATTCAGGCCCTCAAAGGATTCAATAATGGCTATCCACTTTGGAGAGGACTACGTACTTTACTTACTTGGCCAATCTAAATGCTTATCTCTTTCAGAAACATCCTCGTAGACACATCCAGAAGTGATGTTTAATCAGACATCTGGGCATCCTGTGGCCCAGTCAAGTTGACATGTAACATTCACCATCACAGCTGGTGTTTGTCATCTCTAACCTATCTTCAAAGAAAGAAGTTTTTTAGAACAAAATTTTTTTTAATTTTAATAATTTATATTGTGCTTTGTAATCTTTTCTGCCTTATCTTCCTTATGTATAGAATGGTGAAACATAGAAAGAAATAATTTTCACATACTTAGACCAATTCTAAATGGTTATAAAGTGTAATTACTGGAGCCTTCAAGAATAATGATGATGCCATATCCATCAAGATGTAAATGCATTAACAAAACAATGCCAATTGCTTGAACTCTGGTATATCATATATAAGTAACATCATTATAGAGGGGTGGGAGGAATACAATAGCAAAAATACTTACCGCTATAGTAAAACAGGCTCAAAATAATTTATACCAGGCGTTTGGACTCCAAGATTTCTTAGATTTGCTGTTTGGCATAAACTAATTCAAATAAGTATAAAAGAGCAAAATATGTGAAAGTAACAAGTAAGAGCATGAAAACGAAACATGTTCCAAATAAGCCATAAAACACCACTCAACCACAGAGAAAATACAATCAAATGCCGCTGAGTCTTCCACAGACATAAAGACCTTATTTTTAAATGTTATTGGAGTTAGAAAGCATTAACTCAAGACTGTTTTTTCTCTTTGATTTATGTGAAGGTCAACCTCCGAGTAAAAAATTTGAGCTGCAGGTGGGATATTTAATTTCTTAGATGACCTCTAATGGTCATCCAAGACACACATTGGCCTGTGAAATAAGAGCTGTTCATATTACCAGGAACAAAATGATCAAGTAACAAGAAGGGATCCAGAAAATGTCCTTTAAGGTAACAGAAATTTTCACTTGATAAAAGAAATGTAGAGTAGAGCAAAACACTTTAAAATGCATACCCATTAATCCTAACATTCTATTGTTATAAAAGTATCAAAAAAAATTTTGACAAAGGCTCAAAAATGTTATGAGCAAGGAAATTTTTATTTCGGCATTGCCGAGCAACAGAACATAAAAGCCAACAATGCCAACTGATTAAACAAATTATGGTACATCTACATGGTGAAATGCCAATGCAGCCATCAAGAATAATAATAATGATGTATTTATTGAAATGAAATGTGTTAGCAAAATATTCTTGAATTGAAAAGCAAGTTAAAATTAAGGTAAAATAACTTATGAGTATGATACCACCTTTGCTAAAAAATTATGAGTATGTTTTTATCTGGAAGGTATATACTAAATAATCAAAGGATTATAAGTAAATCTTTAAATAGCAGAATTGTATATGAGATTTTTTTTACAAATTAACTTTCTACTTTCTGGTATAATAACAAATATTACTTTATGATAATGATTTTTATTAAAAATGTACATAAAGAGATATTGATCCGTGAGATTATGGCCAATTTCTCACAAAACTTATCAAGAAACTTCTTTTCCTGATCCATCCAGTCATATCTTTGATGGACTTTGCAAATATCTCAGGACAATCTTTTCGAATCACTGACCTGTTTTCTCTCTCCCTCTAAAAGTTTGAAGGATAACACAGTATCCCTGCACACTTTTTTCTTAGAGGTTTATTTTTTAATTGCACCTTAATTTACAAAACCAAGAAAGCATACCATAGATTTATTTTTATTCTTGAAAGAATAACAGGTGTTTATCCAAGAATCTTGATTTTTTTTTTTACCCTAAATATTTAATCTGACCAACCCCAAAGGTTTGGGGTAAAGAAAATGCTGTTAAATATAGAATCTGCCAGGTACCTTTCTGAAGTCATCGTGAGTTTTGTACCTTAGTTTCTTTCATCACTTTGACTAACAAACGTCCTCTTAGAAAGCAAAGAGAAAGTATTGTCCACATCATAAGAATGGTCCCCCACCCTGAAGTTGCCTCACTTGCATCATAGCTAAACACCAGTGATGGCCTAGAGTCATTTTTCAAACAGTTCAAAGAGTGAACATATGCATGCCGTGGAGGGGACACATGCGTGATATGCTTTCTATTCATTCTGCAGTTTGTGCTGCCTTTTGTATTAGTTTTCTATTGTTCCTAAAACAAATTACCACAAGCTTAGTGGCTTGAAACAATACATTTTATTATCCTTCAGTTTTGTAAGTTGTAAGTCTGACACAAGGCTCACAGGGCCGAAATCAAAGCTATTTTCCTTTCTGTAGGTTCTGGTAAAATTTATTTCTTTGACTTAGCTTCTAGATGCCTCCGGTATTCATTAGCTCATGGACCGTTTCCTTCATCTTCCCAATCAGCAAAGGAAATTCAAGTCCTCACAGCTCATCACTCTGACTGCTTCCCTGGTCACATCTCCTTCTCTAACTCGGATTCCTCCCTTTCTCCCTCTTCTAACTTTAAAGACACTTGCGATTACACTGGGCCACCCAGGTAACCAGGATGTTCTTCCTACCTCAAGGCTAACTGATAAACAGCCGTAATCCTACCTGCAAACCTAATTCCCCTCTGCCATGTAACCTAGTTACAGGTTCCAGGAATTAGGACATGAACATCTTTGGGGCCCTTATTCTACCTACCACACCTTTTAAAATATGCTAAAACACTTATTACATCAAAAAAACTATAAAAAGACATGGAATTTTTAGAATGACATTCTATCAATACATAATGGAAGAATACCATATTCCAAAACATAAAATTTGTAGAATGGTAGCTATTCTCCAAAGGTGACCTCCAATGAACAGTACTTCCCAGTAGTCATGCCTTTATGTAGTCCCCCCACCTTGGATCTGGGCTGGCCCTGTGACTCATGTTTGACCAACAGAATACACAGAAAAATGCTGCATGACTGCTGAGGCGAGGCCGTAAGAGGCCCTGTGGCTTCCACCTGGGTCTCTTGGAATATTCATGCTGCGGGAAGCCAGCTACCATGTAATAGGTCTAAATACCTTGAGATTTCCTGACTATAAAGAAGTCCAGCTAGCCACACAGAGAGATAAAATGGGGAGGTGGGACGGAGAGAAATGCCTAGCAGCCAGTCCTCAGGATCCCAGCAATACCAGGTGGGTGCCAGACAAGTAAATGAAGAAGCCGCCTCAGACATTCAACCCAATCATGGCTTCAGATGACTCCAGTGCCAACAACCATCTGACCACAACTGCATGAGGGACCCCAAATGAGAACTGTCTAGCTGAGCCCAGTCAACCCACAGAACCATGAATCATTAAGCTTGAGGATAGTTTGTTACGTAACAGTAATTGACATCCAAAATGAATGGTTTCAGATACAATTACACAACTGGGTATCAGAAAGGCTTTATCTCTCTATGGCAATCAAAATTTCAGTTAACTATGGTCTGATTCAAGAGAGTTAAGTGCTTTCTCAAAATTCCAAACGCGAAGTATTTATAGCCTTGCTTTTTTATTTTAAAATAATATTGGTCTGCCCTTCCACGCAAAACACCTGTAAACTTATGAATTGTGACTTTTTTAATTATTAGAAATTTCTAGCAAAATATCATTACCAAAAACACCAAAAGAAAACTTAGAATAGCCATATTCCTCATGGATAAACAGTTATTTTTTTTAATTGAACTAATCTTATTCATTTATTAACTATCCACATAAAGAATTACTGAGCAGCTATGTGCCAAGCACTATCCTTGTCATTTGGGCTACAGTGTTAAATAGAATATGGTTCCTGACCTCAAGTGCTATAATCCTGGGGGGTAAGAGAGGTGTCAGACAAATAAATCAATACTATGGTACAAAGTGAAATGTGCTTGGAAAGGGGGGTAGACTTAGGGTTTACAAGCACAGAAGAGAGGCAGCTAATCTGTGCAGGGTTGGGAGTGGTCTAGCATTTAAATCATCTTCCGGGCAGAACACATGGGATGAGTCTTGAATGGCAAAAGTTAGTTGGGAAATTTCAAGCAAAAGGAACAGCAAGTGCAAAAGCATTAGGCATAAAATATCAATGTATAAGCCTGGCAAGGTGGCTCACACCTGTATTCCCAGCACTCTGGGAGGTCGAGGAAGGAGGATTGCTTGAGCTCAGGAGTTCGAGACCAGCCTGAGCAAGAGTGAGACCCTGTCTCTACTAAAAATAAAAAAATTAGCCGGGCATGGTGGCACATGCCTATAGTCCCAGCTACTCAGGAGGCTGAGGCAGGAGGATGGCTTGAGCACAGGAGTTTGAGGTTGCAGTGCGCTATGACGATGCCACGGCACTCTACCTGAGGCAACAGAGCGAGACCCTGTCTCAAGAAAAAAATTTAAAAAAAAGAAGAAGAAGAAAATAAAAAAAATAGCACTGCATATTACAACAACTGCTTGTGATTTTAAAATAGGGAAATGAATCTAAAGTTAAATATATAAAGATAATTAGCCATTCTCCTTCTATCACTGTCAAATTACACAGAGAATATGATTTACCTTTCATGCAATGTTGGAGAGGATCATTTCTGGGAGGTGGCTGAAAGCAACCACCATTAAAAGCC
>RJWJ010023550.1:0-25711 GCA_004363605.1 Indri indri | reverse complement strand
CTCCAACTTGAAAATGTGCTGCAGATGTCATAGACTTACAACAAAATGAAAATAAAAAACATAAAAATTCTAAACACTTTTCTCTCAGACCTGGGTTTCAAGTTAGCTACTTCCCTCTTTCCTTCCCTTTTCATTTCAGATTTTCAAAGAAAAGTCTTTGGTTTCTCACTTCTCAACTAATTCTTTTCCAGACTAAAAACGGGGTTCTCATCTCTGAAACCACTTTAGCTAAGATTACGAAGGACTTTCTAATTGCCAAGTCGCATGACCACGTTTCGACCCGTCTGCCTTGGTGACACTGTGCACGACTCCCTCCACCTTACTCTGTTCCATTAGATCACTCAGCTCACTCCCATGACACTCTTCACATGTCCACGATCAATCCTTCTCGGGTTTCTTCATGTCCTGCTGTTATATTCTTCACCATTTACTCACTGCTATTGTCCCTATGATTTATTCTCAGTCTGTTTCTCTTCTCAGGCCATTCTTTTTCTCAAGGCAATCTATTCCATTTCAAAACCCTAATACTCACAGAGAAACAGAACCAACAGATGTATGCGTATAGACACACACACACACACACATGCTGCATAATGACATTTCAGTTGACAAAGAACTGAATATACAACAGTGGCCCCATAAGATTAAAATGGAGCTAAAAAATCCCTCTTGCCTGGTGGTGATAGGAATTTGTAGCCATCGTAACCTTGCAGTGGAATGCACTGTGTTTAGTTAGATATGTCTGGATACACAAATATTTACCATTGTGTTACAGTTGCCTATGATATTCCATATAGCAACATACTTTATATGTTCATAGCCTAGGGAGCAATTGGGCTATACCATATAGCCTAGGTGTGTAGTAGGCTGTACCATCTAGGTTTTTTAAATACACTATATGGTGTTAGCACAATGAACACATTTTCTCTGAATGTATTCCCATTGTTAAGCAACCCGTGACTGTGTGTATGTATGTATACACACATATATGTAAATAAATATACGTAAATAAATGTATATATGAGTGTGTATATGTATGTATAGCCATATATTCACGTATATACACATATCTACAGAGAGAGAGAGAAATTTAAGTTATGCACTTGTAGAAGCGCAAATCCAAAATCTGCAGGATAGGCCAGGAATTTGGAGACCCAGAGAAGAGTCACGGTCTGAATCCAAAGGCAGTCTGCTGGCAGAATCCCTTCTTTCTCAGGGGATGTCAGCCTTTGTCCTATTAAGGCCCTCAGTGGATGAGATGAGGCCATCCACATTATAGAGGGTAATCACCCTGCTGATTTCAATATTAATCTCATCTGAAAAACACCTTCCCAGAAACATCCACAATACTATCTGACCACCGTGGCCCAACCAACTTGACACACAAAATTAACCACCACACTATAGAATCTGTATCTTCCACCTAAGCCTCTTTACTGAGTTCAGGAACATGTAACATTGAACATTAGTGTGTGACTGTATCACGAGCACCTTAAACTCAAGGAATGCAAAACCAGGTTATTCTACCTACCCTAGAAACCTGCTTGTTGTGCTGCATTTTACATCTCAGTCAATAGCATCACCAGTTACCTACTCTCCAAGGCAGCAAAGTCCTTTGTTTTTCTGTCTCTCCCTTATAATCAATCAAAAACTCCTCTCAGAGTTACAGCTTAGATATTTCTTGACTCTGTCCCTCATCTTGCCCAGTGACACCACTGCCGTGATTCAGCATTCTAACACAGATATGGCTGGACGTCACAAAGCCTTTACTCAAAGCCAGCCAAGAATGTCAGCCAGATGCTCCCTAAGATCACCACTGCTGGACCGAAACTGCTTCAAGCCCTGGAAGCTGCCAGCCTCTAAACCACATAAGCATTGTCATAATACAGTCAGAACCTCATACTCACTTGCATCATTGTGCCGATAACCACAGATGCCAGCTTAAGCACCCAAAGTAACATTAAGGGACACATCTATCAGACAATCAGCCATTCAAGACACAGGTAATTCTGTATGGTCCAGGGACTTATGGAGCTCCAAGAAACGTTAGAACCCATATTCTCCAAGTTCTTAATTTCTGTTTTAAATCTAATGTCCAAAATACTAGAACCCATGCACACAAACACAAAAATACACACATACCCTCTATGGCTGCACCCCTCGCATATTTGCTTCATCATAAAAATGACCCACAGTGCTTGCTAAAAATTCAAATTACTAGTTCTGAGGATGAGACCTGGGGTGAAAACTGGGGATATGTATCTTCACCTGGGTGGAGTTGAATTTTATGCTTAGAAAGTTTGGGAAACACTACTCGACCTATCTCATCTCTGCAATTCACTGTGCTGTCTTGACCCAAAACAAAATTTTCTCTTGTGCGCTCTTCCTCTCTTTCTCACTGTATTCCCACAGCTTGAGGATAATATTGAGAGATGAAAGCAGGGCCTGAGAAGGAAAAAAGTGGGAACACATGAAAGAAAGGAAGAATTGGGAGTGTAAGGTTCCTGGGAATTAGAATATAGAGCAATATAGAAAAAGTAGTTTTTGAAACACGGAGGGACACTTCCTGCATTGTAATATAAAGAAGAGGACTAAGTATGGACATGCTTGGATTTGTATATTTTTGTTGGAAAATTGACAGAATTCCAACTAATGACTTTTATTTACTCATTCGAGAAGGAAGCAAGGCTGTCTTTCAAGAATGCAGAGGTTGAAATGAGCTATGAGAGCTTTTAGAAGAGCAGAAAAGATTTGAAGTCATTGCTATGAGGACTGAAACAGCAAACTTAAGGAAATACAGGATTGAAATCTAATTTATATTAGCATCCATCTGATTGTGTGTGTGGGGGGGTATGTATGTGTGTTTCTCTAATAGGTGTCTGTTTCTTGGGTACAAACCTAGAGAAGGCGGATGTCTGGGTTCTTCCTTGCAGGTGGTGAAGGTGCATGCAACACAGGTTTCTAGATGATGAGTACAACAGATGAGAGAAGACAGTTTCGAGGATTCATGGGGGAGTGACTGAAATGTTGACTATTGTGGGGATTCTGCTTGGTGTGAGGACATTTGCTCCCAGTATTATGTACCTGGGAAGATGACCACGGTTTTGTTCAAAGTCTCTGTTGACTTTCTGTAGTTTGGACTGCAGTCAAACCTATACTGATCTCCTGGAGTCCTCAGAAATTAATGTCAACTCAGAGCCAACACCAATCATTCCTGAAAAGCCTGGGTATTTCCCTTTCACCACTACCCATTGTCTATGCAAATGACCATGAGTTATATGAGGAGGACTAAGTGAAGATTCCCTGGATACTCTTGTCATGTTACAACAGGGTCTTTCCCTAAGGAAAGCCAGTTTTCTTTTCCTTCAAATGTCTATGTCTATGACCACAAAGGACCTTTATCTGATATTGGGAGGAAAGCATATCATCGTGATCATGTTTGCTCAAGCCAGATCTCTATTCATGAAAGTTGGAATTACTGTATTTAAAGAACTGAAGAAGAACATAATGATTGACTATCGGTATCAGTTCTAGATACCTCACTATCAACTAGCCAATGTGAAAGAGCTCAGCAGATCCTACCAACCTCAGAGATCTGATTATAATGTCAGTCCTGCACTCTGCTATGAAAGTCACACCCACGTAGCCCATGATGGTGAATGTGCTCCAATCCAGTCTCTGCCACGCAGTGATTGACCCATCCCCACTGACCACAGGTTGCCCATGTCAAAATCTTCAGACTCACTTTCAGCTTTCTCCAGGGCTTTTGACCATCACCCATCCCCCTCCACCAGCCACAAAAGAAGCAGCCCAGTCTGTGTGGAGTCTAACTGACTTCATGTAAGTATAACCCAATAGTACATTACCTCATGCCAACATCACCACATATAAATCATTTCCTGCCCAAGAGTTTCCTTGGTAGATTTTAAGAAGTGAAAGCAAGTGGACAGTCTCAGACATGCACAATGAAAGCGTACAGGGGAGACAGTGGTTGATGGATAAATTCTTCCTTTGTTGTCCAAGATGGACTGCCAGAGATGTGGTTGAGAGAACACTTCCACCAGATCCAGCTATCAGTTTTACTTAATACCAAACACTGGCCAGCTTGTTATCACACCCTGGTATCTGTTCTTCCTCTTCTCTGCTTCACTCCTGCTTTGCTGGTTTTGCATTTCCTAATAATACCTTTTGCCTTGGAAAAACTGAGGTCACAACTCATTTTATTTGTAGTATAAACCACCAGAATTTCAGGCTTAGAGAAATCAATGAGTAAGACCATGTGATCTAGCACCTCTTGTACTATCCTGGATAGAATTGGAGCCCATTCTACTAAGTGAAGTATCCCAAGAATGGAAAAACAAACGCCACATGTACTCAGCATCAAATTGGTATTAACTGACTTAACTGACCAACACTTAAGTGTACATATAGTAGTAACATTCATCAGGTGTTGAGCAGGTGGGAGAGGGGAGGAAGGGATGGATATGTTCACCCCTAATGGGTGCAGTGCGCACTGTCTGGGGGATGGACACACTTGAAGCTCTGACTCAGGTGGGGCAAAGGCAGTATATGTAACCTAAACATTTGTACCCCTGTAATATGCTGAAATAAACAACAACAACAAAGACCATGTGCTTTCCTCACACTGTATTTCTCAAATCCTTAGTGAAGGGTGCCTCCTCTGGATTTTTCTCAAGAGATATAGAGTTTGAGTGAATGGAATGGAACATATGTGAAGGACTCAATCCAGACTTTGAATATTTTCTTCTATATTAGCCAATGCATTTCTGAACTCTCAATGTCTTTAGCATGGGTCAGAATTGGTTTGTGTTGTAAGTGACTGCCACTCACTTACACTTATAGTTCGTAAGTGTTTACGAACTATAATTGGTGTCATTCTTCACCAGCTGCCCTTCCAAGGGATTCCCATTGTCTTTGAAGTGAAACCCAAGCACTTTATGCTTCTACACAGGCCCCTCCTTCATCTGGCATCTGTGCGTCTCTATAGCATTAGCACCTGCTACTCCCAACCCTGTACTTTACAGACTACTTCCAGTTTAGTTTTCTACACAGGTTACACGGTGCTCTGTTTCTGTAATCTTGTCCATGCTGGTCCCTATTGCAGGAGCTTCAGCCCTACGCTTGTTCTTCTTGTAAATTTTTCATTCATAAAGACTAAGTAAAGCTTTACTTTCCTCTAAGAATGTTTCTGCCTTCCCCCCCACCAACCACTGCCACCCTGTGAAATTATGTTTTTATGATATGTCATTATTATGTTAAGATTGTTTGTTTCTTTGATGTCATTTCCAAATAGGCCAACTTCTTTTAGAGTAGGGATCAAGTTTTATTTATGCATGTATTGCTAGGACTTTGAATAATGTTGGTTATACAGAGAAAGTGGCAAGCAAGTGCTAGTTAAGTTGTTAAAATATCCAATAGGGGGACAGTGCATGGAAGTCCATCAGATAAAAACACAACTGATTGCAAGATAGTACTCAGGAAAAAATGTTTAAGTTTAGCTATAAGAAAAAGTACCAGACACCTAACTTCTTCCTAATTGTGAGCACCTGTTCTAACAGTGCCTACCTCTTAACATTTCTCTGTGGGGAAACTCCTTAACTTTATTATTGCTGTGTTATGAATGCTTGTGTCCCTCCAAAATTCATGTGTTGAAACCTCACCCTGAAGGTGATGGTATTAATATTAAGAGGTGGCACCTTTGGGAGGTGATTAGGCTATGAGGGGTCTGCCCTCAGAATGGGATTAATGCCCTTTCAAAAGGACGTGTGGCAGCCAATTGCCCCTTCTGCCATGTGAGGACACAGAAGGTGCCATCTGTGAGGAACAGGCCCTCACCAAACACCAAATCCGCTGGTGCATTGATTTTGGATTTCCCAGCCTGCAGAACTGTGAGAAATAAATTTTTATTGTTTATTAATTACCCAGTCTAAGGTATTTTGTTATAGCAGCCTGAATGGACTAAGAAAATCATGATCTTTGACCCCTCAACACATTTAGTCTATGTGTTCAACTGAGAATAATCTTTATTTATTGTCCAATGGCTTTATTTTTTATTGTGATTATTATTATGTTATTGTCAAACACATTTGTTTCTAACCACTTCGGACACAAACTTAAAAACTCTATTTAAGAGCAGTTACCACAAATATACTGAAAATAATTAATAACTCAAATATTAAAATAAATTAGTATAATGCTAATATCAGATAATAATAATAATCATAGTGGCTGCCATGTATTAAATGCCTGATGCATATGATAGGTCCAGTATCAGACACTTTATCTTTAATCCTCATAAATAAAATGTAAGTATCATTTTATCCACTTTAAATCTAAAGAAAAAGAAAATATCACAGAGAAATTAAGGGATTTGATCTGAATTCAGGTCTATTTGGGGCCAAATTTGTGCTATTCAGAAAACAAATGGACATAATATAACAAAACTAAACCAATACAAATGGATAATATCATGACAGTAAAATTTCACAAATAAGAATAAGAATTAAATTTGCAACATTTAGTCCTAAGAGAATTTCTTAGGAACACACTGAACTTTTTTTCTTCTTGCCATTTACTGCTGGCATTGATTTCTGTTTCATTTCCTTTAAGTGTTGTATTTCATTTCAAATTGCTTCCACTGTTACTAAAAATGAATTTAGAGCACAAAGCAAAAATAAAAAACAAAAAATAAAAAGAAAAACGACAAGTTATTTTCAGTCCCTTAGATGATATTTTCAGGGCTTCTGTTATTTGAAAGTAGAATATTTTCTTCTACTCTCTAAGAGATAATTAAGTAACTAACGATTAAAGTGATCGTGGCTTTTCTTACAGGTTGGGAAATTGCCCTCGTGATCTCATATCCTTTTCTCCCACCAGTCTCAAAATCTCCTCCATGGAAGCCAGCAGATAAAAGTATTCAAGTGTAATCATCTTTCATCTGTGCTTAAAAATTTAGATATATAAATGGAAAATTCAATTTTTATAAAGAGCTGAGGTTTTTGTTATTGCTTCTGAACCAAGACCAAGATTTAATAACATACTGTTGAAATAAGAGCCTCCTCTGATAAACTGAGGCTGCCCGAACCACAGTGGCAGAAAGGATATCAAGGCCTCTCAAAAGGAACTTTGGCATGAGGGAGGGAAGGTCCGAGCTGGTGACTCAAGCAGCACGCCAGGGCTGGTTCTGGGAAAATGACCAGCTATGGCTGGAAGCCCAGGCTGGACCGGCCATCCTGGCTTAGAAACCATGGTTTGGGAAAAATGTATGAACATGTGAGTATTAACCAATGAGCCTGACCTGAGACTTCCAAGCACGAGCCTCTCCACATTCCAGGCAGAGGCTATGCCAGCCTGTGTGTGTTGTCCGCACACTGCACCACAGGGAGCAGCTTGCAGGAGAGACATGCTATAGCAGCAATAAGAGCAAAAAGAGGTAAAAACCTGATCTCACTTGTGTACAGAGTGAATTCTCCAGTTTGTCTTTTAATGGGACTTGGGAAGTCAGAATGGGCAGCTGGTATTGAATAAGTCTCTGAGATATCTTTACAATTCAACCAGTGAGGAATTTCCCAGATTTCCTCTAGAAAGATGCTAGAATTCCTCCTAATCTAGAAAATGAGTCCCCTACCAGTTTTAATTCTGAAATAAAGAAGATATGCACATATTGCACTCTAACCTGATAATGTGTGTCATACCAGTTGTGTGTATATTTCTGTCAATCCAGTAAACTGAACATGGCTTCTCTATTGTATTGCATGCAAGCAATTTTAATTTATCATGTTCGTGTATTGCTTTAGAGTGGGTGGATCTTCCCTACCATTAATATCAAGATTGCAGTGCCCAGAATGGGCAAAATCAAGCAGAAGTACCCTTAGAAAACATTGGTTTAGCAAAACCTATTTTAGTCTGATTGCACTAGGCATTACAAAACCACAATTTTCATTGTCACTGAGCAACTCTTATTTCAAGTTGACCACATGTTGATGATCTTAAACAAAATATTCTTTCCCTGGGTTAACAGAGATGAAATCTTCTCATCGGCACTGTCATAATATTATAAGCTGGATGATTCTGACACATCCCATATTCCAGATTCATAATGCAATTGTTTTTAATAACATGGGTCATGACCTTGTATTTTGGTAACTGTAACATTTTTTATAATGTTTAGCTGTAGCATTCTTTTAGGAATGCATAATAATGTAATAGTATATTTCGAATGGTAAAAATTCTAATTAGATATTTAAATGTAAATTGAATAGGCCTTATTGGAGATTGTGCTGCACCTTTAATTATACTTCATATTTATGTATAAATACATAATAAATATACATTACAAATTTTCAAACCACTCTCCTCATTGATGAACTTGTTCAATCTCATCATCAATTAACTTTGAAAAAGGCGAACATAATACCCTCAGTTGAGAAATGATAAAACAGAAAAGAACTTCCCCAAAGTCAATAGGCATGAGCCCATATTGTTATGGTTTGGGGGGCTATTGCTGAGAAGGGATCATCTTTGCAATTATTTTGGCTTGACATCTAGATTTTCATAAGCTCCAAAAGTTCAGAGGGACTGGAGTCTTCATTAAACTGACCAGTTCATCTTCTAGCAGCCCCAGGAAAGTCCTACTAAAATTAGTCCTTCAGCGGAGGTACATCTCAACTCCATTGCCACTAGGAAAAAGGCCCCAGGTGAGTTATCCTGCGTGGTCCTTCCTCCTGACAGAAGCAGAATACTGTATTGACCTCTGCTCGTTTAGTGGAACAGCAAACATTTTCCTCAATGGAGCCAAAAATCTAGCTTTGTGCCTCGACACCAGGTTTCCAATATGTAGAAGAATTAAGACCATTTGCTCAACTTCCCAGCCAAATTTGAAACAAGGAGAAACAAAGAACCCATCTCTGACTTTGTGTTCCTCTACCAAGTATTAATTCTGAGTTTCCGTATAGGCCTCTTTCAGTAAATGAAACAAGGCATTTGTGAAAATTCTCAAGCATCGCCAAGGCAGAAGCACCAGTGTAAGCAGGTTTTCTGCCTGAGCTTTTTGGGAGCTCAGTAATCAACAGCACTTCCCTTAACTCTGCCAACTGACATGTGAGCACTGTAAACCAGACACATGATGTTCCAACTTCCATCCCACTGCATTGCCTGGCTGCAAGACAGAGCTTGGCCACCACCTCATCCCAAGACTTCTGGTCACAAGGAAAAATAATTAATCAAAAAAGCAAACTCAAAGGTAACATGATTTAGACTCCAGATTGATTTTATGTGCTGTAGGGGTAAGAAAGTATGACTTGTACCTAGTAACCACATTTTTAATAGACTACACTTTTGTAATTTAGTATTTGTTAATTTGGCATGTATTACGTGCCCTGCTTTTCCTATCAGGGATACATGGATATCTGTGCCTTTTTAAAGTCACCAGATTGGCATTTTCCAAAATGGTGAGCATATTTCCAAATTTTTTTCTATTTCTGTAAGATCAAATGTCACACTAACATTGCCCCAACATGAAAAAGTAATCAGAGTTAAGTATTTCTATCAAGAAGTAAAGAAACTTTCCTCAATTACAAATTTCCACTATCTCAAATACCTGCATATACATTAATTTCTATCAAGCAAAATACATTGGAATTGTTGCCTTGGAGGACAATTAGGAAAATAATAAAATTTTGTTTTTGTAATACATAAAGCAAAAGAAAAATGCAAAATGTAAAATGGGAGTAAAGTTTCTGCAAAGAAGCTAAAGGTGAGAAAAGGACAGTGTTGGGAGATAATTCATAATCTGCCATTTCCACATATCTTCAGAACAAAAGTCATAGGCAATTTGTTCGAAGACATTGGCAAAGATGTTTCTGGTCAGGAAGCAGATTTGCTTAGATTCTAGAGTTTTAAAGCTAGAGACCCCCTTCCATCTCCTGACACATTCCAAGGTGATAAAGATGTCACCACCCAAAGGCAAATTTGTTTTCTGACCACAAAATTTGCTTCTGACCAAGATAATAAAGATAATGTCTCTATCCAGAGAGAAAGATAGGCAAATTTGCTTTCAGTTATCCTTACAAGCATAGAGAGCTTATCAAGCTCAGTGTTCTTCAGGCATAGCAACGATCCACTGTGTGAGCAGCATTCTCCTGGGCCCTGGACCCGCTATGCGTGACCTTCCTTAGAACTCAGAGGACAAGGGGAAGCAAACATAACTCTCCAGCTGTCTGTTGTGCCGTGAGTGATAAACTGCCTGAATGAAACCACATTTGGGCTCGTTCACTTTCTCCTTGCTGTGGTGGTGTGGCAGGCCCCCCAAGCAACTTCAGCAGTAACTGCTGCTTAAGAATTGCTTGATTCCTTAACATGTAGATTTAGAAATATAAATTTTGGAGCTTAGATAACACAGTGAGACTCTGTCTCTACAAAAGAATACAATTAATTAGACACCAGACATGGTGGCACACACCTGTAGTCCCAGCTACTTGGGAGGCTTAAGAAGGAGGATTGCTTGAGCCCAGGAGTTTGAGGTTACAGTGAGCTTTGATCATGCTACTGCACTCTAGCCTGGGCAACAAAGTGAGACTCTGTCAGAAAGAAAGAAAGAAAGAAAGAAAGAAAGAAAGAAAGAAAGAAAGAAAGAAAAGAAAGAAAGAAAGAAAGAAAGAAAGAAAGAAAGAAAGAAAGAAAGAAAGAAAGAAAGAAAGAAAAAGAAAGAAAGAAAGAAAGAAAGGAAAGAAAGAAAGAGAAAGAAAAGAAAGAAATAGGGAGGAAGGGAGGGAGAGAGAGAGGGGGAGAGAAAGGACGGACGGAAGGAAGGAAGGAAAGACAAGACAAGACAAATTTTGGTCTTGGATTTATACTCTTCACTCCGTTAAAAAGGAGGAAGCCAAAAAATGTGTAACAAGACCTGATGTCATACTATGTGGAATGAAGTTTTCATAGGAAATTATCTGTCAGTATAGGGTTGACAATACCCCATCTCAACTGAGTCGGTCAAATAAAGGCTACCCAAAGTATGGGTGTATGTTTTCATCTCAAGCATCCAAATTAATCTGTGTCTGGGATTGAAATGGGAATTGCAAGTCAACAAATATGAGATGTTCCGTATGTAAGTATAAGGGAAAATGAACTTTTACTGCACACATAATCCAGAGCACATGCACATATATTTATGAGGTTTGGGGAGAAGGATTCTGAAAGCTCCTATTGACCAAAAAAAGATACATTAAAATTAGTATTGTAGCATATCTCCTATTAATAATAATCTATGATATATAATAGTTTTGAAATTCCCTTAATATTACTACTTCTTTATATTTTATTTCAATGAAAATCAAAATATTGTTATGTGCCTTCATAGAAGTAACCATTTTATTAACCTCATAGCCTACTTTTCTAAACACTACTCAAAAAAAAAAAAAAAAACGCTAGATCAGTACCCAAAATTTACTATTACTATGAAAGTTTCAATTTCTATAAAATGCAAATATCCCTAAAAGGAACAAAACTAGTGATAATTATCAAAACTGATAATGACAAGTAAATTTTGATTATTTAGAAAAAGAACTTTGGTTAAAAAGGAGCAGAAAAGAAGAATATTATAATAGGCACTAAAATTGTTCATGGCTAACAAAAATTTAAAATGGATGAATTGAAATGAAAGGTCATTATTCAGAAATATTGCTTTAGGTAAAGGTATAACCAATAAAACCTATGCCAAAGAGGTTATTTTATAACTAAACTAATTTTATCAAAGGCTAAAAAAGAGCTAAAACTTTCAAATTAAGGAAATATTGGTATTTGCTTTCTGAATATCAGCACTCCCCTTTTCCTTCATAAACCTCATTTGTCATTTCAATATTTACCTTTCGCTTCTCTTCTATTTTCTCTTGTGTCTCTCCCGAGTCATATTCTGCCCTTAGAGTTATGGGAAACTAGATTTTGAGATCAATTACTCACTGGAGAAACACACTGAGCAAAGCACTCAAAAAGAAAATAGAACAGACTGGGAAAGTATTCTACAAAGAAAGTGAAGGCAATGAATTAGAATTAAATATACAGTCTGCCCTCCACATCCGTGAGCTCCTGCACCACAATCCAACCGAGGATGTAAATATTTAAGAAGAAAAAGAAAAAGAAAAAATTACAACAATAAAAAAACAAGTAAAAAGACAGTATAGCACCCATTTACATAGCATTTACCAATGTAAATTGTACTACTGAGTAATCTAGAAATGATTTGAAGTTTATGGGAGGATGTATGTAGGTTATATGCAAATACTAGACAATTTTACGTCAGGGACTTGAGTGTGTATGGATTTGGGCATTCCTGCAGGTCCTGAACCAATCACCCACGATACTGAAGGATAAGTCTACTAGCTGAATATATGCATTTATTTTCTCATCTGTGATTAAAATGTTTCTTTGCCTCGATTAGTATTTATTATTCTTTAGAATCCATTTTTCCAATATTTCTGTTGAGGGAAAAAAATTTCCTTTAATGGTCAAATGATTATGCAGTATCAATCTAGCCAGCATGAGGAGGTATACATCTTAACGCTGATCATGCGATCAATGATCATGAGGATATTTTTCATGCATATACAGTTTTAAGTCTGCCTAACATTCTGAAACTTCAGATAAAAAGAAAAGCTTATTAAAAATTTCTCTTTTTTTTTCTTTTCATATAAACTTACTAATATACATTTTGACAAACACACACATAAGACAAAAAATAAGATTGTTAACAGTATTTTTGGTTTGGTATTTGTAAGGAACATGTTTTTAATAAAAGAATTTAGATTTACCTTCTCTTCAAAGGCAAAAAACTGAAGAACCATTTCAGGAAATTAGTGAGTTCCAGAACATTGACAAATTGCTGGTGTAAAATTGAGGGATAAATATTTGAAGGATATAAATGAAAGAAAGTTAACCTATGACAAATCGAATTCTAGACTGGGGATTTCAAAATTCCCAAGTGTTCATCTATTATTGGACAGAGCTATGTTTTATTTATACTTTTGCAAAGTTAAATAACTTCGAATGATTAAAATCTTGTTACACTTATGCTAATGTTCATCTAGTGACATGATTGTTCCATTCCTGTCCTCTTGGTTCTAGTATATTTTCTCCTGTTTTATATTAGCAATAATTTGCTGCTGATATATCCAAAAGCTAATGTGTTTTTTTTATCATTGACCAACAGGGCCTGTAAAAAACATTGTAGCTAAAGAAAAGTCCCTGCTCCAGTAGCTAACACATGTGCAAGGTGGCGTCTTGTCCTTGTAGTATTGATCCTCAACTGGCCAAGGTGGGCTGACCAATTTCTCAGTTAAAAAGAGTGCAAAGGACCCCCCAGCAATCTAGCCAGGGTCTGGAGGGTAGGCTCTTTCAAACACCTTGCAAATGTGATGATTAAAGATATAAAGATTCAGGAAAATTTCTGAGATCCTCCTAGAAGAAGAAGTGATCTGTCACAGAGCCAAGGCCCAGATACCAAAGAGCCTCTTCAGGTTAAATCTGCTCACAAAAGGGCACCAGGACAATTTGACTTGGCCTCAAGTATTATCACAACCGTGACAACCTGCTGTTTTAATTCACACATAAAGCAGTTTTCCTAGGTTTAAATCATTCCCAGTATGATTTGATCAAGAACACGACTTCTTTCTTCTCTCTCCCAATCTCTCTGACCAAACTAATCCACTGGATGTCTCTCTCTCTCTAACATCATGATAACTTTATTTCAGGGTCTCCAATCACTTCCTTGCCTTTGTACCATGGTTGTACCTACCCAAATTAATTCCAAAAGTGTTTTAAACTTAACAGTATGGGGACAGATATTGGAACACTATTGATCCTTTACTTCCAATAAAAGATAGGCACTTAGACAAATCAACTCAACCTGCTATGGGAGGCCTTGGCACTTGGAGGAGGGGCTTAATGTTTAGCTACAAAGTAAATGATCTCTATACCTTGTTCTTATCTGTCATCTGCCAGGCTTACATCTAAGAAAGTCCCATAGTCTCCTCACAATTGTTTTCTAACTTTTTTCCTTAATTGAGGAAGAAAACATATGTTATTTTTTAGTAGGCAAGAGAGAAAAATATGCTTTTACAGTGCTCCAGCTTATAAATTCATTACCAACACCTGACCATAGTGCACAAGGAACACCAAAGGCCAACCTGACTTGGAAATATAGATTCAAAACTCCTACATGAAAAATTAGCAAATCAAATGAAATGTGCATGTGTATTTTTCATTTTAGTACAGTCAAATAATATTTATCCCAGAATTATAATGTTGATATAACATTAACAGATCATTTTAATATTAATATGTAAACTGTTAAGTTTTTGTGTTTTCATTTAATTGTAAACATTCTCCTATGATGAAAGGAGAAATACTTATTTTCATCACTCCCAAACTCCCTTGTTCCTTATCACTTTTAGATACAGTGATGAGGCCAGGTGCAGTGGCTCACACCTGTAATCCTAGCACTATGGGAGGCCAAGGTGGGAGGATTGCTTGAGGTCAGGAGTTCGAGACCAGCCTGAGCAAGAGCAGGACCCTATCTCTACTAAAAATAGAAAAAAATTACCCAGGTGTGGTGGTGTGAGCCTATAGTCCCAACTGCTTAGGAGGCTGAAGCAGGAGGATCGCTTGAGCCTAGGAGTTTGAGGTTGCTGTGAGCTAGGTTGACACCATGGCACTCTAGCCCAGGCAAGAGAGTAAGATTCTGTCTCAAAAAATAAAAAAGGATCTAGTGCATTTTTTTTTTTTTTGAGACAGGGTCTCGCCGTGTTACCCAGGCTAGAGAGCATTGATGTTCTCATAGTTTATTGCAACTTCAAACTCCTGGGCTGAAGCAATCCTCCGGTCTCAGCCTCCCAAAGTGCTGAGATTACAGGAGTGAGCCACCAGGGCAGGCCTATGCATTCTTCTTTGTAATGGCTGAGGTAGTACTCCATTGTTTAAACTGGCCATAATTTACCTAATTATAACCCCTTTAGTGAGATTAAAATCATTTCCAAGTTATTACAAAGCAGCGCTAAACATCCTTTGGGTAGGTGTTAGAGTAATTTTGTTAGATAAATTCCTATAATTAAAGCTGCCTGGTCAAAGATATAATTTTGACAAAAACTGAAAAATAATTTTCTAAACAGAGTACACCAATTCCCATGCCTCCAACTGTATATGAAAGCTATTACTTTAGACCATCTAGACAAAAAAGTTTATCTTAATATTGTTTAATTTACATTATTTAAAATTGTTCATGAAATTCAGTTTCTTTTAATATATGTCTTAGTTCTTTGTATTTCTTTGTGAACTCTGTGTTCATGTCTTTGCCTGGTTTTCTCTTGAATTATTGATCATTTTGTTGATTTATAAGAAATATTAAAGCATTATAAAATTAATAAAATAAAGCTCTTTGAAAATTCAACTGTTTTCTGAAAACAGTATTCTACTATTTTAATATTTGAAACTCCTACTGTGTGCTGGGAGTTTGTTATTATTGTTGTACATAAAGCCATTTAGAGCATAGACATAGATTAACAATTGATTTTAATCAGTGATGTGGTAAAATACAACAGAATGCAGGAGGCTCCCTAATGGGCAGAACACAGATGCCTGCCAGGTAGGGTGCTACAACCTTTATGAAGCAGCAGTCAGTATGAATGCAGCATAGATTAGCTTAGTGTAAGCATCAAATTAGGAAATGGGTACCGAAAATACATTTTATCTTGTTCTTATATTAGTTCGGATTATACATACTGAACTGAAAAGCCAGCAAGTTCTCCCAGGTTCTAAACTTCCTTGGTCTAGGCCACAAGAAAGGCAAAACACAAGGAAGTCACATTTTAAATTGTTCCAACAGAGGTAAATTGAGCAGTAGACACACACAGCTGACACAGTAATAGGAAGCATTTAGCTTAAAAACCAGAAAAATATATCTCCTGAAAAGTATGTGGAGCAACTCCCCAATTTCTACAATTGTATTAAAATCTTAAATAGGTTGATTTTTGTACACCTGTTAAATTTTTTTCATGTTTTCCATCTATTAGTGATGCTTGTTTTTTCTTACGTCGATTTTGTTAATTTTTATATTTCTAATAAAGCATCGATTTGATCTAGGTTTTAAAATTTATTGGAAATTCTATTACATTTTAAATTGCTATTTCATCTCAGTCTGTACCTTTTTGATAATATTCTTTACCTGTGCCTTTTTAAAATATTTCATGTATGTATGAAGTGAACAGGCATTTTCTATTGTTTGATGAGGGGAGGGTGTATGTTTTTCATGTTATTCTTCATTTATGAAAATTCTGGGCCACTTTTTATTTGAATATGGACAATTTGCCTTTCTTTCTATTTTCTCCCTTCTACACCTACTTTTGGTGCTCTGTTAGAGTTTCCCATTCTGTTCTCTATGTCTTGTGATTTCTATTTATGTAACTGGCTCTATTCTGGAAGAATCTCTCCTATCTATCCATAATCCTTTGTAGAAAGCAAAGTGTTTTCTTTGCCATTTGTACTTTGTTGCATAATTGTTTTCTTATTTCATGAATATTATTTACTAATTCATCTTTTTCATAATTATTGTTATTTTGAGGTTCATTTCAGAGATTATTCCACCAACTCTATTCCAACTAGGACGTGAATTCTTTCATTGTTAGGTCTGAAGACTGTCTCAGATGTTTTTAGAGTTTCTTATGTATTTTTAACTTTTTTTTTTTATTATTTAATCTTGTATGGCTCTTATATTTGGCAAGTTCCTCCTATGCATCCATTGGGGATTAAATGCCTCTTTATGTGGTAGCTTCACAGCTGGTGTGATCTTTTCTGGATCCTACTGAAAGAAACAACTCCGAACAAAGTCTCAGGTTAAAATCGTGCTTCCGAAGGCTCACACCATAGGATGAGAGTGAATGTAACCCCTAAACTCATACCTGAACCAGTCTTTTGATTCTAAACTTGCATGGGTGAATCAGAGAGAGCAGCCCACTTTCAGCCCAGACCCACACCAGCCGTTACAAGCATCCATGTCTCTTCAAGAAGAGAGCCAGAGAAAGCTCTAAGCCATCACAGGACTTTGGTTCTGTGCAGGTGTTGAAACCAGAAGCCTTATCTTACAGCCAGAGTGCAGTCTCCTGTGAGTTATACGCTCCGCATGAATAGAGTGTGACTTTTTTTTCTATTTCACTGCCAATGAAAGCAAAATAGTATCTCTTTAATAATTTATCTTATATTAATCTCAAATTACTATATTATCTAAGGGATTGCACTGTGCGTGGTATTTTGTCACCCTTTAAAAGCCATTACTTTGTTATCGGCACAGTGATTATCATGACCTCTTTTAAATGATACGATATAATTTACAGATTCAATATAAAAATTATAGAAAAAATCTATTTTATTTATTCCTTTTCATGAAAACTATGGCCAGTTTTGAGTTTTCAACTTAAAGATTTATTGGAAGATAATTCACAGAACAATCTATTTCATTTTGTTTGCATGTCGTCTTTCTCTTAATCATAAATGCCAATAATGCTCATCTCTTTGACACGATTATTCTCTAGCTCTAGGGTGATATCAACCACAACTCTTTGGAATTATGGAGAAGATATTTCACTTTATTTGCTATTTTTCTCTGGGAGTTTTATGTCTTAAACCAAAGCTTAAATTTGTCAAATGATTCCCTAAGTAAATGTACTTCTTTCTAGTCTCTACCCTTTCAAAATTCCAGAATAATGTTTGTTCCGTTCTTCATTTCTTTTCATTGATGAGTAATGTCCCATTTTATGAATGCATCACAGTTTGTTTATCCATTCATCTACGAAGGACATTTGGATTGTTTTCAGCTTTTGGTGATTATTGACAGAGCTGCTATAAACTTTCATGTACAGTTTTTGGTGTGTGAACATGAATTTTCATTTCTCCAGTGTAATGACCTAGGAGTTGCTAGGTCATCATAGTTGTAGATGTTTTTAATCTTCTTATTTATTTTAAAAGATTTTGGAAGTACAGGTTGAATTTCATTAGATGTTTATATAGTATAGTGGTAAAGTCTGGACTTTCAGTGTAGCCATTATGCCAATAGTGTGCATTTATTATTGTACCCAATAGGTAAGTTCCAGGATAACATTTTTGAAGACAATGTTTTATTTTGTCATACTGGGTCATAAATGATACAAGAAGTGAAAATAGTAAGATTTAAGAGTGTGCATGTTTCACTCTTGCAAGATTTTATATTTTGAAACATCTCCTACTAAATACTTAATCTATTACTTGTAAATAGAAAAAATTAAACATCATGGTTAGTTTTATGTGTATTTAAAATATGTCTTATTATGCCAGATTTTATGAAGTTCAAGAAAATCTTTGAATGTTTGCTGTTAAATTATTCTTAGAGAATTAGAAATTATCTTAATTTTATAAACTGAAATCCCCAAAGGATTTTGTTTTGTAAACCCAAAAATTTTAGTTAATTTAAACTTAGCAAAAAATAGCAACCAAGGCATTGTGATTTGATTCAATAATTTCATGATAGTTAGAGTGTGTGTGTGTGTATATGCACACCTGTGTTGGTGTTTGTGTATGATGGTGTATGTGTACTTACTAGAAATGCTATCTCATTCTTTTTCAAAATGTATAGAATTGAATTTATTTGCATTGTTCCATATTTGAAATCTTATATTAATGGAAAAATAAAATATGTTATTATAGATATTGCTTAAATGTACTTTTACCAAATGATGTCATAATTACATTGATATGCTGGGATGATTGGGGAAAAAATTCACTTAACATAGAAATAAGAAAAATATGTATTTACTACACTGATGAATAAAATATTCTGTCTAAAAATAAGCTAACATATATGTATTTAGAAAAAAATATTTTGTAATCAAATTTATTTTTTGTAGCTAATGTTGGTGACACCAAACCCTGACATGACATATGCTGCTCTGGAGTGAACTCTGATTTTTTTGCTCTTACTCCTTATGCTAACCCATATGCTCTAATTTATATAAATCGACTTGTGGCCAAAACTCTGTTGCAATGATTTAAATACCATATTTATATAAGATTAAAAATAGCTAACAAAGAGTATCTTTAAAGTGAACTCAATAAAAGAATCACCCAAAATAAATAGCCTAAAACGGAGAAAAATGGGACAGAATTCTCACATGTAAGATGACAATATAAATTTATAATGCAGATTGGGTGAATGAGAAGGATGAAATATTATTGTTTTGTATAAAAGCATTACAGGTTAAAATAGAACATAATGGGTTATCATCCCATAACAAGGTTTATTTTTTTAATATCACATAGTTCTATTCCACATTTATCCTTAAGCTCTATTTTTTTAATCTCCAACTCTTATTGTCAAAATCAGATCTTCTTAAATTAAACGTTAAAATACAGCATGTCATCCACATACCACACAAGTCCCCATATGGTGCTATCATCACATTCCACACACTACTATCTCAGACTTTTGCACATATTCTGTTGCTATGGCTCAAAATGGGTAAATTTAGCCTCTGTGAAAATGAAGGACCCCTGTCATCAGACACATGAGCGCTACCCAACTAAGAAGCTTCCTTCCTCTCTACATCTCAAGGACAGATTTGCAGAAGAAATCCTATATCCCCTTGAATTTGCAAACAGAAAATCTGATAGTAAAATCCTCTTAATCATTATATTAGCAAACTTTTTGTTAAGGATCAGGATTATCATTCTATTGACCAATTTTACTGAGTACCTATTACATATCATGCACTATGGCAGGCATAAAGAATACAATTGTGAACAAAATAGACACAGCCCCTGCTCTCTAAAAGTTTTCACCATTTATGCAGCATAAGATATTAATTGAATCACAATGACAATTTTATGATTAAATGGTGTATTAGGCTACCATTAAAAAGTACCACAAATTGGGTGGCTTAAACAACAGAAATTTATTGTCTCACAGTTCTGTAGGCTAGAATTCTGAGATCAAGGTATCAGCAGGGCTGGTTCCTTTCATTGGCTATGAGGGAAAACTGTTCCATGCCTCTCTCCTAGCTTCTTGAGGTTTGCTGGGAATATCTGGCATTCTTTGGCTTGTAGATGCATCACCTTCACCTCTGCTTTCACGTTCACATGGCAAGGTGCGTGCCAGTGGGTGTGTGTGCGTTCAAACTTCCCATTTTTACAAGGACACCAGATATTTTGGTTTAGCAGTCCACCCTACTGTAGAATAACCTCATCTTAACTAATTACACCTGCAACGACCCTATTTTCAGATAAACTCACATTCTGGGGTAGTGGGGATTAGGACTTCAACATATGAATTTGGCTTGGGTCGGGGGAGGACACAATTTAAGCCACAATAAATAAGTGCTTTTAAAGGAAGGACCATTAATTTATTAGCATCTAACAACATACTGCAACTTGTGCTAGAGTGTGAGGGCTGGAGATCGGTTAGAGATAGTTTGCCTAAAGAAGAGACTCAATGAAGGAAATAGAAAAAGAGAAATTGAAGACAGATACAGAAAGAGGACAAAGGGTCATCCTAGATCCTCCCAAGTTTCCAGGTGATTTTGTCTAGTCTTGTCCAATACCACAGGAAGCTCACCCACTGAAACATTTAATGACTCTATATCACATGCAGCAATTAAAAGATCATTGATGACCACTTCTACTGCAGTTGGGATAAATACCTATGAATGTTTGTAGTGTGGACAACTTCTCCAAATGGGAAAACTTCTGATATGAGTGGATGTGAGTGCCATCCAGAGACCAGAGTCACTAGAGAGGAAAAAAAACAGAAGTATGAGGGTAAATTCAACAAGGAGACCAAAATGTGTAGAACTTCAGTATGTGCAATTAAATTCATGCAACTTGCACTGGTGCCACAGAAAAAAGGTTAGGAAAGATATATCTACAGAACAATGTGAATTTTACAAGATAAAAAAATGTGGCTAAATAATTGCAAGATATGAATATTCTATAGTAAGTAGACATGATAAGGAGAATATAGAGTAATTTTGTAAATATGGGATAAAATGAAAGTTGGGACAAGGGTGGTTAGTGGGAACAGACTAGAGACCAGTTTTAGAACTATCAATATATAGCAACAATTTCTGATAAAGCCTAAAGTGTATTCACCTCAGATTTTGGATATTGACCTTCTAAGGCAGTCCCTGAAATTTAATAGGGAAAATCTTATAAAGAAGAAATGCTGGTAAACATTTAATAATTGCATTTCTGAAAAAAGTGTGTATATGTACATACATATGTATAAATATGGATTTTATATAGATATAGTTGAACAAGCTTAAGTCTATTATAAATTTAACTAATATAAATGATACATATAATTTACAAATAAGATATACATTACTCTTTATTGTAAATTCCTATAACCAATTAACACAAAATGCTCTCATTTATTTTTTCCAAATTCTTGTATAGCCAATCTAGCTTTGAAATTAACAAATGAGTGTAATTCCAACATGAATGCTGGTTGTTATGAATGTTTATTAATAAGATGACATTGAAACAACAGAGATATGTGCTGGAATTTTACTCATTCATCAAGGATCTGAATGACTTCTTTGTTGATTGGATAATAATCTTTGAATACCAGAATATTTTCTCCATGCTTATGCTATTCACAATATAACAGCTGCAGACACAAGATACTTTTAAGTTTAATTGGCACTGTTAACATTTTCTCCATCACTTTATACAGTCTATACAATCAAAAAAAAAAAATCAGGCTCTGACTTGTAGTATTTACCAATATCCACAAGGTAAATATTATTCTTCCACCATGGCTGATTTCAAGACATCGACCTGACATCACTGAATGCAGAGTTGAGAAGAGATACACAAAAGTGTAATGTCACATTATACAGCATTTTTACCATAGAAACAATAGACTTGATCTCAGGGACATAGATCATAGTAAACTATAAAGTGATGAGTGCTGAACATTTACTATTTTTGCTTTAAAATGAATTAAGTGTATCATTTTATAGTTTAATTTTTAATAATGATCATGCTTAACAACTGCCTCCAAAATTCCTGAAAATTTAACAATCAGGCCTCAAGCCTTTGAGAACCAGCTCCAGCACACCACTGAAAAGAACTTACTCTGAAAGCAGAGAGTATCTAGTCATCTAAATTTGGTTCGAGAGTAAGAGAGAAGATTCTGGCAAAAAAAAAAAATGTCTGCCACTCCAGTTAGAATCAGAACACACTACTGGGTATTTTAAGATGAAGGGACTACTATACCAGAGTAAAACTGAAAGAGCTGTCATTTTAAAATAAGAAAGGTATTTGGCTCTAAAAAGTTTAAATCCAAAAATGGGATCAGGAGTGATAAATGTAGAAAGGTTGCAGTATTTCTAAAAGAAAAATACCTAGATTAAGTGAGGGTGAAAGGAGTTAACAGAACTGTCTGTAAAACCCTAAGAGAGCAGAGAAGCAGCCATCACTCAAAAACTAATAGTTTATTGGATTTTGAGAAAAACTGGTTCCAGGTGGCACTTGAAGCTGATGCTCAAAAAGCTACTCTTGCTAATGTCACCAATGACCTTGAAATTGCCACTAAAGTTGACAATTTTAGTCTTTAACTGACTTGACATGTCATTGGTATTTGACATCCATGTCTATTTCCTTCTTCCTGATACATCCCATGCCCTGTCTTCAATAATAACACTTATTTTTTCCTTATTTGTTTTATTTCTACCTGCCCAGCATTTCTCCCCTGTGCTTTAATTAACACATTTTAATGCCAGGGTTCCCCAGGGATCCATCATCAGCTTCCTTCCCTTCTCACACCACATAGTCCAATTATCAACTGGGGAAATTTTACCCTGAAGGGACTTTTGGTAATATATAATGAATGATATTTTTTGTTGTCACAACTTGGAAAGAGCGACTGACTTCTAGTGGGTAGAGGCCAAGATGCTGCTAACCATCCTGTTAACGCAATGCACAAAACAGTCCCCACAACAAAGAATTACCCAGCCCAAAATATCGATAATGACATAGTATCCTCTTCTACCTATACACTGATAACTCTCAAACGTGTCTTTCCAGCCCAGAACTGAGCTTGAGAACTGCTTCTCTCTCTATCCATTGCAATTTTCATTTTTGAGTCCTACAGACATCTCTCATGAAACATGTCTCAAACAAAATTCATCGCCTCTTTCCCAAACCACCTTCTTCCCCTTCAGGCTCCAATTTTGCCATAACACCAAAAATGGAACTGAGATTTATCCTTTCCTACTCCATTTCTTTTACTCTTCTTATCTAATCAGCCTCCAAGTCCTGAAGCTTCAGTCTCCAATGCCTCCCTCAAAGGCATTTCCTTTGCCTAAGTACTGATATTTATCAAATATTAAAAGCCTTTTAACTAATTATCCTGTTTCTAATTTGGCTCCATTTAAGCTAGGCACCTACACTGCATTCATAGAGATCTTTTTAAAATGAATATCTGAATATGTTCATCCCTTTGTAAAAACTATAGTGGTCTTCTAACTTTTCAAGAAGAATTCAAACATTTCATGACAACATACCTGCCAACTCTGTGATGTTGACCTTTAACTCCATGCGATAGTCCAGTTTTCCTGAAAAATACAGTATTCTGAGAGCAACATTCCCTCTGTGTCACCATACATTCACTCATGGTTTCATCTTACCCATTCTTCGCCAAATCCATTTGCATAGTAAATATTCATTCATCCATCCCAACTCAATTGAAATACCACCTGCTTTGTAACAGAATGCAATAATTTTTTTAATGATAACATCCAATTTGGTAAGAGTATGAGCAAAAAAGAATTCTCATATAATATTGGTAGATTTAAACATTCTAACAACAATTTGAAAAATAATTTTTACTTAATATGCTTACTTTTGGGGAAATTTTAAGCATTCATTTTATATGTAAGGTTCATGTAAATGTACAAGAATATACTTGCAAAGATGCTTTTTGTAGCGTTATTTGTAAAGACATAAAAATGGAGTCAAGTCCACGGAATGACTTTAAAATATGTAAACTAGCTTCATGGAATAACTCGTACGCATTTTTAAAATAAGGTAGATTCGTGTGTTTTGATGTAAAAGTGAACCCTATAGTGTTGGGGGTGAGATGAAGCAGCATGTTAGTATGACTCCACTAGCAGCAAAAGAAAAAAACAGATTATTTGTCACTTTTTTAAAAAATAAACTTTGAATTTCAGAATAATTTTAGATTCATAGAAAAGTGACAAAAATAGCACAGAGAGTTTCTGGTTACTCCCTCACCTAGTTTCCCCAGTTGCTAGCATCTTATATTTCCATAATACATTTCTCAAAACTAAAAAAACCAACATTGATACATTTCTCTTAGCTTAAACTCCAAACTTTATACAGATTCCTTCTGTTTTTCCAATAATATCCTTTTTCGGCTCCAAAATCTAATCCAGGGTACCACATTAAATATATTTTTTTTCATTTTTGACTTTATACACTGATGTTTTATTTGTACTGTTTTTTAATGTTTTCAATTTTTTTCATGCAACTTTAGCAAGATGTTAATCAAAGGCTCAAGTGTTACTTTCTGGAATTTTTCCCTGTCTGGGTATAATGGCTCTCCTCAGTTCCCAGAAGTCCTGAGCATCCCACCAAGATTATATGTATTGCATCCTGTTATAATCCATAATTTTCTTTTCTGTCTCCAAAACTAGTTTTAATTAGGCAACCCTGAATTACAAGAGTTCTCAGAATTATTAGTTTATTTTATTTCTTCACATCATGATACCCCCAGAGCCAATGTGCAAGTACACTAATAAAAAAACACAGGCAGGGCTGGTGGCTCACGTCTGTAATCCCAGCACTCTGGGAGGCTGAGGCGGGAGGATCGCTTGAGCCCAGTAGTTTGAGGTTGCTGTGAGCTAGGCTGACGCCATGGCACTCTAGCCTGCGGGCAACAGAGCAAGACTCGGTCTCAAAAAAAATAAATAAATACAAATAAAGTAAATAAATAATAAATATCAAACATTGCAGTAACAGAATCAAGGGATAAAACTACATAAAATATTTATTCCTACACCTTTAAACATGGTGGTGAAATCGGCGAGCACTGAGAGGAAAGGTACAAACTTCACCGGCAGAAGCTCAGCGCCAGCTAACAAAATTTCCATTTAAAATTAATTGGGTCATTAAGTGATTTCATGACCACGTTTCAATGTCATATAGGGCATCAATAAATCTGATTATAGGGTCTGACAACTAGAGAGAACATATGCATAGCAATGCAAATAATGTTCATTACTTTTCAGTGACAAACATTAACACTGATCAGTGAGAGGTTTTGTAGAGAATTGTAAAATATTCTTTCAATTCAGCTTTAAGAAACAATGACGATATAGCACCTCTTGTATTCTCCTGGATAGAGCTGGAACGCATTCTACTAAGTGAAGTATCCCGAGAATGGAAAAACAAGCACCACATGCACTCACCATTGAACTGGCATTAACTGATCAACACATAAGTGCACATGTAAGAACAACATTGGCCGGGCGCGGTGGCTCACGCCTGTAATCCTAGCACTCTGGGAGGCCGAGGCGGGTGGATTGTTCGAGCTCAGGAGTTCGAGACCAGCCTAAGCAAGAGCGAGACCCCGTCTCTACTAAAAAAAAAAAAAAAAAAA
>RJWJ010023549.1:0-25632 GCA_004363605.1 Indri indri | reverse complement strand
TATAAACAACAAACAATAAAAAAAAAAAGAAAAAAAAGAAAAAAAAAATAAAATTCCCCTTCCTTTACATCCTCTTCTAACACACAAATCTCAGGCTCTCTGAAATCAGAGGATTGCGTGGGCATCTGAGCAGGCATGTCAGATACCTAAGAAAGTGTGGCAATGAGAGGGAGGTGAAGCTGAGTGGTCACTTTGTGGTTAGTGTGCCAGATGTCTGGGGAAGAAGGATAATGGTTGGGAGGGCTTTGGGTAGCACAAATCTGCTGGGTTTCTAAGGAATCTGGCCCATTTCTCATTAAAGGAAATCATAGACAATGTCTAAAAGGAGTGAAGCAAGAAAGAATAGCATGGGATATTATGAGTTTTATGGCGATAACTACCAGAAAAAAGCAACTGATGCAGTTATTAAGCATCCTTCCAGGTTGTGGAACTAGGTGTCAAGAAGAGGTGGATTCCATGAGACTGTTTTTAGGAATACTTGATATTCTAAATAATAGAAACATTTTACATTACAAAAAAATCTTATAAAATATTTGATATATTTTGGAACTGTATTCATCAAACGTGTTTTTTTTTTTTTAATTCAAGGGCTGTATAGTTAATTTTATGTGTTAACTTGTCTCTTCTGTGGCACTCAGTTATCTGGACAAAAACAGTCTAGATGTTGCTATATTTTGGAGAAATAATCAACATTTGCAAGGAGTTGACTTTAAATAAGCAGATTACTCTCCACAATATGAGAGGGCCTAACCTGCTCAGTTGAAAGCCCAAAGAGCAGAAACTGAGATTTTCTCAGGAGGAAGGGAATCAGTTTCATAATTGGAACATAGAAAGCCCAACTGGGTTTCCAGCCTGTGGTCCTACCCTATGGATTTCAGATCCAAGACTGCACCATCACTTCTTACATGAATTTTCAGCCTGATCTCCCACACTATTGATTTCAAACTTGCCAGACCCCACAATTGTCTGAGCCAATTCCTTAAGATAATCTCACTCTTTCTCTCTCTCTCTTCCCTCCTTTCTCCTCTCTCTCTCTTTTCTCTCTTTTCTCTTTCTCTCCACACGCACATTATATATATATATATATACACACACACACACACACACAAACACACACACACATTATATATACACGCACATGTATACATATATATTTATAATATCAGCTATATTAAAATAGATATATTTGTATTCTCAACATGGCTTCAAAATAGACACGAGATCTCTGCTGATAAAATATCCAAAGCAACAATGTTATCCCACTTACAAAAGTGCTAACCTATAATCGTGTTTAAGTCCTGAGACGACATGTCTATATTTTTCAAGGACTGTTACATGTAACCTTATACTCACAAGATGCTTAATTAAAAAGCAAAATCTATGAAGGGAGAAATTTTTGTCTCTTTGTTCATTGCTATATTTATAGTGCAGAGAGAAGTGCCTGGTGTTTGGAAGACACTAAAAAAAAGAATGTTTTGCTTAGTGAGTAAGCTAATGAATGAATGAGAAGAAGGGGGGGGGGAGCGTAATGAAAGAAATACCGAAAACTGTAACTTAACATTAGTGATATATGGTGCATATTAATATAAGTATATTAAAATCTCTGAAGATTCTGCATCAAATAAAACTTTTTTAACAAACATTTTATATCCAATTGCCTACAGAAACTTTCAACATCTGCAAGAATCAATGGGAATATATACGTGCCAATGAATATATTTCGGAAAACCAAATTGTTAATGCAATTTAACTCATATAAGATCATCAGATTGACTAAAAATGACTTTTAAAAATATTATTTGGGGGAGTTTTCTTGCTCTTTATAATGCCAAATTTCAATCTTAATATAGATATACTCAATAGCATCATTTTCTCATCCTTCAATGGATAAAACATTTTAAATGTATAAAATGAGTTACTTCTCACTGATTACATTCTTGTCATCTTTACTTTAAACTAACAAGCTAGTTTGAATTTCTTTTTCTGATCGATTCCAACTCAATTATCCAGAATTAATTGTCTGATTGTTCCCTTTTCAAAAATTTCTGTTTCAATAAAGAAAGCCATGAACGTTCATTTAATATTCAATTTGTTAAAGTCTTATTCCCCTTACAACTGCTAGTAATAGGAAGGCAACTCTTTTCTTCAGAAACTTCATTTAAAGAGTAGAGTTTTGATTCTAGTTCCCATGCTGTTCTTCTTTTCCCAATGCTATTCTTTCTTTCTAATTCCTGGGAAACTAACTGGAAATGTTACACACAAGTTGACATTGACTGGTTACTCCATTCAGCTTTATAATGCACTACAAAAGAGAGACATGATCTTGAATTCAACTGTTTCTACCTAGAAATAAAGGAGATTCATTGATTCTGCAGAGACAAAACATCAAACTCTCATAAAATACAATTAACTTAAAAAATTAAAACTGTATTGTTTTCAAGTCAAATCTTAATTTTATTCTGAAAGAAAACAATATTTTATAACTTAATACTTTGTAAACATTTTAATAAAAAGATTTGTACATTGAAAAATTGAATAATTCTTCCTTTCCGTCTCTATTTCTTTGCTTTCCTTTCACTTGATTTCTTATTAAATTGTAATGAAATAATGACCACAGTTGAAAGCTATTGTTTTACTTCAACAATTTGCACAAATATTTCAAAGTCAATCAAAAATTATCTCTTAAGTAAAAAATATTTCCCTCAATAATTTATCAATTGTTTTCCTCAAATGTCAAACGTTTCAGTGTATTGATTATGCAGGCTGCTATCTGAGTCCATTTCAGCTATTGTGCTATTGTGTCAAAAATAATGTAGACTGAATGGTTTAAAAAACAAACTTTATTTCTCATAGCCTCCAGAAGTCTAAGGTCAACGTGCCAGCAGATTCAGTGGTGAGGATCCACTTCCCGGTTCACAGATGATGGTCTTCTCTCTGTTTCCTCAAATGGCAGAACGGTTGAGTGAGCTCCCTGGGTTCTTTTTTATAAGGCACTAATCCTATTCAAAAGGGCCCCATTCTATCACTTAATCATTTTGTCAAAGGGTCCACCTCCAAATACTATCATGTTGGAGAATAGAATTTCGACAAATGAATTTGGTCGGGGGGCACAAATATTCAATCCGTAACAGCTGATTTAGAGGTAGGATGGTCATAAAAACTAAGTTTTCAATGTGAGCAGATTTAGCTGCTTACTGGCTATATTACCTTGGTCAAATATTTACTCATCAAGATTCGTTTTGCATACAGAAAAAGAAATATAAAAATCTTCATAGGCCTAACAGATTATGCTAATTTAAATTGTGTGAGTGTTTTTTGTTTGTTTTGTTTTAACACTTAGGTCTAAAATGACAGAACTTCCATAGTTCATGTCCTATGCATTTTGTAATAAAATGGGCTTTAAAATTACAATGTATTGGTCACAAAATTAATACAAATTTAATAACGCTAACTAATTTATTTGTCTTTATCATTAAATTTTGACCTTCAGTTCTTCTCTTAAACATTATAATTTTAAAATAGTCTAGTCTTTTTCTCATCTTGCTTCATATTTATTTTTTAGAGATCTTTTTGTGCTCTAACTTATCTAAAGACAGCCATAATCATTACTACATATTTGTCACGCTCTTGGGGTCTTTAAGAAATAAATCTCCCTCTACAGAATGGGAGAAAATATTTGCATGCTACACGTCCGATAAAGGGCTGATAACTAGAATCTATTTAGAACTCAGGAAAATCAACAAGAAAAAATCAAACAACCCTATCAAAAAGTGGGCAAAGGACATGAACAGACACTTTTCAAAAGAAGACAGAATAATGGCCCAAAAACATATGAAAAAATGCTCAACATCTCTAATCATCAGGGAAATGCAAATCAAAACCACAACGAGATATCACTTATCTCCGGTGAGAATGGCCTTTATCATAAAATCCCAAAACAATAAATGTTGGTGTGGATGCGGAGAGACAGGAACACTCATACACTGCTGGTGGGACTGCAAACTAGTGCAACCTCTGTGGAAAGCAATATGGAGATACCCTAAAGAGATACAAGTAGAACTACCGTTTGATCCAGAAATCCCATTACTGGGCATCTACCCAAAAGAACAAAAGACATTCTATAAAAAAGACATCTGCACTAGAATGTTTATAGCAGCACAATTCACAATTGCAAAGATGTGGAAACAACCCATGTGCCCACCAGTACATGAGTGGATTAATAAAATGTATATGTATACCATGGAGTACTATTCAGCTATATGAAACAATGGTGATATAGCACTTCTTGTGTTTTCCTGGATAGAGCTGGAGCCCATTCTGCTAAGTGAAGTATCCCAAGAATGGAAAAACACGTACCACATGTACTCACCAGCAAATTGGTTTCACTGATCAACACCTAAGTGCACATATAGAAATAACATTTATTGGGCTTGGAGCAGGTGGGATGGGGGAGGAGGGGATGGGTGTATACAAACATAATGAGTGCACACCATCTAGGGGATGGACACGCTTGAAGCTCTGACTGGAGGGAGGGGGTAAGGGCAACATATGTATCCTAAACATTTGCACCCCCATAAAATGCAGAAATAAAAAGAGAGATAGAGAGAGAGGAAAGGCAAAAAAAAAAGAAAGAAAGAAATCTCCCTATGTGATGCACTAACAAATATAATTTTCTATATTTTCTATATTTGTTAGTGCATCACTCAGAGAGGCATCAATGCTATTGTTTCCTTCATCAACAGAAAAACTAACTTATCTTTGATAAAACCATAAATATTGAGCTGGGGACATATTTTTCCTCAGAAAAGAATAATAATACTTTCGATATTATTAAAGTAAGAAAAACAATATTGTCTTTCTGAAATAATGCTAATATTCATCTTAAATATAATAAATACCTTTAATTATACGGAGATGTCAAGGTAGTTATATGGTATTCATAAAGGTATTTTTTTCATTCGGTCAACTAATATTTACTGTAAACTTAATGTGTTCAAAGTACTATTCTCAAGTTGTGAATTAATAGCAGCGATTTTAAAAATATACCCTGCCGGGCGCAGTGGCTCATTCCTGTAATCCAAGCACTCTGGGAAACCGAGGCAGGAGGATCACTTGAGCTTAGGAGTTTGAGACCAGCCTCAGGAAGAGCGAGACCCCGTCTCTACTAAGAATAGAAAAAATTAGCTGGGCGTGGTGGCACATGCCTACAGGCACATGCCTGTAGTCTCAGCTACTTGAGAGGCTGAAGCAGGAGGACTTCATGAGCCAGGAGTTTGAGGTTACTGTGAGCTGGGCTGATGCCACGGCACTCTAGCCCAGGCAACAGAGTGAGACTTTGTCTCAAAAAATAAAAATAAATAAAAAATAAAAAATAAATAGAAATATATCCAACCACACACATATATGGTCCCAACCATAGATAACTATATAACACTATCCATACACAAATAAATTCATAATCTAATACATATGCAGATGTGTGTATACAAATATGCAGATGTGTGTATACACTTGCACACACACATATACATACACACACAGGTGTATGGAGCATATGAATTGTTTAGCTGAGTACGGTAATACACGAATCACTGGGGAAATAGTTTTTACCAGTTATTATATATAATATATAATAGATATGTATGTATATATATATCATAAATTTCATATATACTATACAGTTAATCTTTTTTCTTTTCCATTATATGGATAAAAAATGAAATTTATTTATTTAATGATCAACTATATTATAGTCCATATTCAGTAATTTAAACTACATCTTGACATTTAAAGATGTACGAAAAGCCTATGGACATCTGGTAAAAAAAAAAAAAAAAGGTTATATTTCACACACAGATTAAGAATATGACTAATGACAAAATAATAGACCATGCAGAATAGTTCAATTCCAAACTGCCATGATTTCTGCATGTTTTAATATATTGGAATCTAGAGTTTGCAAATCACTCATTTTTAGCTTAGAAAAATATTTAATAACACTTAGATACCCTGCAGGTGAGCTGTTATGCACTATACTGAAATGAGATGAATCTGCAGATGACAATATTCAGATGAGTACATTAATTCAACCTATGGCTGAACAGCTTCATCTGTCCCTAATTTAAATGATGTATTTGAATCTTATTAAATTATCCTGATCAGAAAGTATCATCAAAATAGTTTTTTTAATTTAATTCTGACATATCTCCAAAATTCACATTAATGACTCACAAGCAATTTTAGTTTCATAACAATATAGTTTTGATTTGTCGACATTAACTTTTCTAGTCAAAGCTATGACTCAAATTTCATCCTGATTTAACAACAAAGGTAGCAATTCTGTGGCACAAGGAATAATGGCTTGTCAAGAGCAATTCAGAAAAAGGATTTAACTGATTAAAGAATAACACATACACACAGTTTTCTATCACTGTGTAACACATTACCAGCAACTTGGGGGATTACAACAATACCCATGTATTATCTCACAGGATTTTTCAGTGAGGAGTCTGGTTAGCTGTTCTCTTTTCTCAGCTTTCACCAGGCCAAATGTAAGGTATTAAATAGAGCTGAGATTTCCATCTGAAGCTTGAGACTTCTTCCAAGATCATTCAGGCTATTCTCATAATTTCAGTTCCTTGTGGTTGTATGACTGAAGTCTCTCCTTTCCTGCAAGCTGTCAATTCGGGGCTGTTCTTAGGTACCAGGAGGCACCCTCAGACCCTTGATATGTGAGGTCCTCCATTGGCCTTCTGGAATTAAAATCTTTCTGATCTTAGGAGGATACAGACCCTTAAAAGGGCGTGATTGATTAGTTCAGGCCCACTCAGAAAATCTTTCTTTTGATTAACACAGTCAGCTGATTGGTAATCTAATCAGGGTCATCATATCCTGTTATACTCACAAATTATTCCTGACCTCAAGAAGACAGTATTATACTGAGCGTGTGTTTTAGGTATCAAGCATCTTGAAGCTACCTTAGAATCATGACAATTATAAATATATATGACATCACAGATAATAAAATCCTGGTTACATATGAAGTCTACACCCTGGTTTTTATTTCACTGTGGGCTGTATTTTCCTTGAGTTCATACTAGAAGGTCTTTTTTTATTTTATTTTATTTCAGCATATTATGGGGGTACAGATGTTTAGGTTACATATGTTGCTCTTGCCTCCCCTCCCCCGCCAAGTCCAAGCTTCAAGCTGTCCATCCCCTGGATGGTGCGCATTGCACTCTTTGTGTATGAATATACCCTTCCCTCCTCCCCGCTGCCCAACATCCAATAAATGTTATTTTTATATGTGCAGTTAGGTGTTGATCGGTTAGTATGAATTTGATGGTGAGTACATGTGGTACTTGTTTTTCCAATCTTGGGATACTTCAATTAGTAGAATGGATTCCAGCTCTATCCAGGAAAAGACAAGAGGTGCTATATCACCATTGTTTCTTATAGCTGAATAGTACTCCATGGTATACATATACCATATTTTATTAATCCACTCACTTATTGATGGAAACTTGGGTTGTTTCCACATCTTTGCAATTGTGAATTGTGCTGCTATAAACATTCGGGTGTGGGTGTCTTTTTCATAGAGTGTCTTTTGTTCTTTTGGGTAGATGCCCAATAATGGGATTTCTGGATCAAATGGTAATTCTACTTGTATCTCTTTAAGGTATCTCCATATTGCTTTCCACAGAGGTTGCACTAGTTTGCAGTCCCACCAGCAGTGTATGAGTGTTCCTATCTCTCCGCATCCACGCCAACATTTATTGTTTTGGGACTTTTTGATAAAGGTCAGTCTCACTGGAGATAAATGATATCTTATTGTGGTTTTGATTTGCATTTCCCTGATGATTAGACATGGCGAGCATTTTTTCATATGTTTTTGGGCTATTATTCTGTCTTCTTTTGAAAAGTGTCTGTTCATGTCCTTTGCCCACTTTTTGATAAGGTTGTTTGATTTTTTCTTTTTGATTTTCCTGAGTTCTAAATAGATTCTAGTTATCAGCCCTTTATTGGATTTGTAGCATGCAAAAAGTTTCTCCCATTCTACAGGTTGTCTGTTTGCTCTTGTGACAGTTTCTTTGGCTGTGCAGAAGCTTTTTAATTTGATCAGGTCCCATTTATTTATTTTGGTCATTGCTGTGACTGCCTTTGGGGTCTTCTTCACAAATTCTTTGCCTAGGCCAATGTCTAGAAGATATTTCCATCTTCTTCCTCTAGAATTCTAATAGTTTCATTTCTTAGGTTTAAATCTGTTACCCAGCGTGAGTTGATTTTTGTGAGAGGTGAAAGGTGTGGATTCTGTTTTAGTCTTCTACATGTGGCTATCCAGTGTTCCAAGCACCATTTATTGAATAAGGATTCTTTTCTCCGGTGTGTGTTTTTGTCTGTTTTGTCAAAGATTAGATGGCTATATGAGGATGGTTTTATATCTGGGTGTTCAGTTCTGTTCCACTGGTCAATGGCTCTAAGGAGACCCTTTTATATTGACAAAATAGTCTACTTCCGTTTTAGTAAATAGCAGCCACAATAATATTTTTGAAATGAATATAAAATCATCATACTCTTTCTCCTACTAAAAACACTTCCATGGCTTTTTACTTTTAAATGTAAATTAGGCCAACAGGACCTAAAAGGTTGAGAAGTCCCTCTCACTGCAGCAGCTTCTCATACGAGGATCCCAACTGCTTTTAGCCGCCCAGTGACTCTGGACTATCAACAGGTTGTGCTTCCACCATGAGACATTGCATAGTCTAGTCTCTCTTGGAAGAACTTCCCTTCTCTGTTCTCCTAAGTAAGTCAGCTGCATTCTTCATTAGGTAGCACCAGTACTTCAAATATTTTTTCCTCTGATTCCTATAACATCAAATTCTATTAGGAACACTTTTCACAGTTGCAATTTTCTATCTGTTTGTGTGATTATACATTGCTTTCACCACTTGATTGTTAGTTCCACTAGGGAAGTGGTCTTGTAAGACTACGTTCATTATATCATTAGAGCTTAATAATATTTTAAATGAATGAATTAACATATAAAATAAACAAACCTTAGAGTTTAAAAATTAAAAAAATTCTTCTTTAGAAAACTTTAGTTTATAATTTAATAAAATATTTCATAACATAATGTCAGGAGACAATTCTCTCTAAATTTCTCTCTTTTCTCTGCACATTCCAGGCCTTCTTAGGAAAATAATTATAAGCTGTAATAAAGATAGAGAGCATATCATTTCCTAACACATTCCAGGATGATAAAAATTTTCCTCCCTTTCCTGAAGGTTTGCTTACATTCTACGGTAAACTTAGATTCACCTTCACTTCTCCCTAAGAGACATTTAACTTTCAGGGTAATAAACCCAGAGAGCTTCCCCTCTCCATACTCAGAGAGAATTTATTGATATTCCAGATTAAAGATAAAATGTCTTTCTTTCTCTGGTAGTTAAAACAGGCAGATGTACCAGCTGGCCCTATATAAGCCCTGAGTGTTAACTTTGGAGTTCCTCTTCTGTGGTATGAATCCACTGCATGACCATGTAATATCTAGTTCTCACTGTGTGCATATTAGAATTAAAGATTCTGGTGCTACAATGCTACCCTAGTTGGTATTTCTTGGTGTGTATAACACATGATATGTTTCTCTGATCCAGCAGTCTGGTATTTCTGTCAGTAGGTAGAATTTTGATTTTTATTATAGAAAAAGGGTACAAATCAAAACCAGCCAAAAGGAGAGGGAGAGGTTACAGTTCTCACAGGGAGAGATCTGGAACAGAGATACATGCAAACTTTCTATCATCCACGGAACCTGGTGCATCAGTATGTAACTGCAGAGAACTGCCAAGTAGGGAAGCTCATCTAATCTTCCATGTCCAGAGATTTTTATTAGATTTTCATTATGTAGACATGATTGATTGAATCATTGACCAAGTAATCTATCCCTCTCCCTTCCCAAGAGATCAGGCTGACCCTCTATTACATGATTGGTCTTTCTAACATGGTCAGCCCTCATCCTGACTCATCTTATTAAGCTTATATAAGTTTTGTAGGGGCCTACCATCAGCCATCTCATTAGTAAAATGGGGAGGGGCCTACCATAAACAATAAGGACCCTTCTAACACTCAGGAAATTCCAAGGATTTAGAGGTTACCTTCCTGGAACTGGGAGAAAAGGGCAGCCAATTTTTTGTCACACAGTATACACTGTGCATATATTTAACAAGAAATAAACATGTTGAATAAATAAATGCTTTTCTAGTCTATATTTATGAAATATTTTATTAAGAAATTTCAAGATTTTCTTGAACAGGTAGCATAAATTCTATAGAATTCTACATTTAAAATTGTTAGTATGTTATACAAAGGGAAAATGTGGTTCATAAGCAGAATATCAAAAAGATGCCTAATTTTAAAAGTATTGTAGTTTGTAAAGCTAAGAGAATATTATCATTTGAAATATCCAAACAGACACAGTATAGCTGTCACCTATTATGAGATGGCAGATTAGATAACAAATTATAACTAAATTATTTTTTTCTATTCTAAGTATATGTTATTGTGGTATTGTGTGGTATAATAATTCTGTTTTTACAACCAGCCTGAAGCTTCGTAACACTGATTTCATAATAAGGTCCTATTCAATTCTCCCTATCTCAATTGCTGATGCCAATATTCATTCAGTTTCACAAACCTAGAAACCCAGGCATCGTTGTTTTTAAATTCTTCCCATTTCTCCAATCCATGATCAAGCCCTTTGAGGTACACTCCAAAACACACTCCAATTCGTTCATATTTGTTCAACTTTTACTATCACTAACCTTATCCAAGACATAATAATCTTTTACCTAAACTACTGAAGTATTTCATTCTGAACTCCAAACCTGACTCAGATCTTAAGGCAACAAAGTGAGAATATGCATATATAAAACAAAAATGCCAATCTTAGAAAAATAAAAGTGTTATAGAGATTCATTTCTTCTGCTAGATGAATATTGGTATCACAAACTATCCAGTTCTAACAAATTTAATCTCAATGGTGCCCTCAAGTATATCCTCATCCTACCTATCATTCTTTCATTCTTTTTGGTCCTTGATTTAGACGTTGAAGAAGAGAGGTGTCAAGAGAAAAAGAAGAAATGATTAGATGAGCTTTAAAAAAAAATCCAAAAGAGTTAAATATCTCTTTAGTTCAACAATTTTGATCTTCACATATTTCAAAACATAAATATTCTGTTCTTTGCAGAGTGCTGTATGGATTAGTTAATTCCATTGATAATGACTTTAGGCAATGTGACTACGTAAGTTTTATGAGGAAAAAAAGTCCTGCAGGCATACTTAAGTACTATACTTTTGTATTAGTTCCTTAAAGGGAATATGTTATAAAAGTGCTACCTGAAATATTGAAAATGACCATAAAATTTGCCAGGGCAGTACTTAATCCATCCCAGAAGTCATATGCTTTTGTCAAAGTTAAAATGATAATGTCATATCTTCCTTTCGTCTCTTCAGTAAATGGCACTGTTGGGGAAGTGATTGTCCAGTGATGTCAAAGTCACTGAGGCAATAAAATGCACTTTATCACTCATACCTAACGGAGAGAGTCACTGAGCTGTACTAAAATTGAATCTACATTTTATTTCTCAGAATGGACAGAATATGAGCAGAAACTGAACTCCAGTAATTCTAATTTTGGGGGCAAAAAGTTACTTGTGTATTATTCCAAAAGTTTTGAAGGACAAATAATTTTTGATAGAAATTTAAATAATGATTCAAGTGCATAAGTGCTGGGGGCTCTTATACAGTGTCAGCTGCTTTGTATTTCTTCGAAAAACAGCTGACATGGGTGCTTTCCTCCTTTTATGTGTCTTTTCTCACTCCTACTGTCTTTCTACAGATATGATGACAAGTGCTGGAGTCCCTGATTTCCCCACTGGGAAAACTGACAAGAGTCTAAATGTATCCGCAATGGCATGGAAGGGGCCTGGGTATCTGGAGATTCTGTGAAGCAGAGTTGCCACACCAACCCTGACATGCACGCCCTATGTGAGATATGTTTTATCACAAAGTAAGTAATATCGTAGTCATTGAATGTATCTAAAACAGGAATGACTAATCTTTATTATGGATTTACTTTTTTCCGGGTACCATATGCAATCATATGTACTGGTGAAGGGAAACCTTCCCCTTCACCCTCTGGAAGTTCACTGAAAAATTAACTTATAAAAGGCAGATTAATAAGAAAAAAATATACAAATTTATTATTAACATGCACACAGGGAGACCAAGAGAGTGATGTCTAATATTGCAATGGAGCCCAAATACTTATATAACCTTATTTCAGAGAGCAGGGGGCAGGTGGGGAATATAGGTATGTTGAGGGAAAATAAATGATTATGAGGAAGAATGAATGGATACCTGGGAGAATAAATGGATGGGGGAAGAGAGATTGAATTGTAAATGATTCTTTTTGGAAAATGAATAAGACTGAGAGACAGACATTATTTTATAAAAGGGTCTGATCAGATGTGGTTACATTAATGATTTTCTTTTCTGCAATAGATAATGAAGTAGCAGGGAAAGGAAGAAAAAACAATTGCTCTTCTTGATGGGTCCATCAGATCTTTAGGTAGATAGAAGAAAAGTCTCTTCCTGCACCTGTTGATCTCTAAAAGCTTTTAGTTCAAAATTCTCTTTATACTAGGGAGCCATATTTTGGGGTGAAATTCCCTGTTCTTCTTCACATAATAGAGTCACAATCCCATTTCTCAGATGGGAGCTTGCAACTATCTTATATGGTGTTTTGAGAGTAAACAACTTTATCTCAGAAGTTTAAACAAGGAAGGGAAACAAAAAAAATTATAAAAGCCAAAAACAAGGTTATAAAATTAACTTATCTATATGCATCAAATTATTGTAATCTTGGTCTTAGTTACAGACTTGCAGCAATTAGCTATATTAAACATAAGCATTATGTTAAAACCATTTGAGATAAGGAATTGAGAGACCTTTTTTGGCCACAATTTTTTGTGCTGCCTCTTCAGTAATTTGTCTTAAGGTCTTTCTTATTATATGTCTGTTTGCATAGACCCCATATACCCAGGAAGTTCTATCACAAGGCATTTTCCATATAATTCAGTGAGTTTCCTTCTATTTCTCATCTTTTAAGAATTTGATCCAGCAATCTCACTACTGGGTATATACCCAAAGGAAAAGAAGTCATTTTATCAAAAAGACACTTGCACTAGAATGTTTATTGCAGCACAATTCACAATCGCAAAGATGTGGAATCAATCTAAGTGCATTAATAAAATCTGGTATACGTATACCATGAAATACTACTCAGGCATAAAAAATGAAGTAATGCCTTTTGCAAAAATCTGGATGGAAGTGGAGACCATCTTTCTAAGTATTGCCAGAATGGGAAAACAAACACCACATGTTCTCACTATTAAATTGTAGCTAACTGATCGGCACTCACGGGCACGCAGTAAAACTCAATGGAAATCAAGCAGGTGGAATGGGGTAGGAGAGGATGGGTAAAATCGTAACTAATGGGTACAATGTACACTATCTTGGTGATGGGCACATTTATTACTTTGACTCAAACTGTACAAAAACAATTCAGATAACCAAAACATTTGTACCCCTGTAATATTCTGAAATAAAAATATGTATATAAATAATAAGATAAAAATTAAAAAAATTATTTCAGTCCTCTGTTTAGTTCCATGTAATTAATTTTTGTTTTGCTTGATGTTGGGTTAGTAATCCTCATGAACGCATCACCTTTTTAATTAGAGTCCTAAAAAATTTTACCAAGACTAATCATAAACCTGTATTAAGGAGAATTTATCAGAGTCCTTTCTATAAATTTCCTTGAAGAAGAAGTGATTGACTATAACATTTTAGAGAAGAATCAAAGTAAAACAATAATTATGGATGACAAAAGTCTTAGAATTGCCATGGTTAAAGATGCTATTGACAAGGATATTTGGTTATTTCTGTGGCATATAACAATTTAGCATAATCATAATTATTGCTGGTAACATATATTAAGACGTATCAGAATTTTGGTAATATCATATAATATTAGAACATATATTTATGAAACATCATGTAAATATAACCCAAAGAAAGTTAAACACCATTTCATATTTGATAGTGTTACGTATATGATTTTAACATGCCAAATAAGCCATGGGACTGCCACAGGACTTCATGGAATCAAGTTGTGCGATGCTTCTGTAATACGCTTTCTTACAAAGATATTTCTGTAGGTGTTTAAACCACACCCTTTCTTATCTAAGACCCCCAAAAAAGGAGCAGTCCTCTGTAGCAACAACCACCTACCACAAATAAACTTTGTCCATCACATCTAAACCTGTAAGGTCTTATCAGCAGCAGTCACCTCTTGCTCTTCCAGAAGACTTAGCCCCAAGTACAAGAAAGGTCCCCAAAATTTTCCTGGAGCAGCCAGACTGCCACTCCAATGATCCAGGTGGACTAGCCTTGCTGTAGTTTAATTGTGTTCATGGCATCCCCTTTTAATATGTTTTGGGCACCCACAAAAGAAGCAGACAAACTGGTATCTCTTGGCCCAAGAAACTGGTTGGCTTGAGAGGGATCTGTAAACTTGCCCAAAGCTGCAGCAACCATGGCACCACCACATGGGAAGCCCCTCCCCAGCCTGGTCCTCTTGCCAAGAAGTCACCCAAACCAACAATCTGACAAGGGGTTTCTGTGGCCCAGAAAGGGTCATGCTGCCTGACCAAGGCACCAACAGCTCTATGTAATCGTAGATGAGAGATCTGGGCATCTAGACTGGTGGGGGTAATTAGCAGATTAAATTGTCTAGCAAGGTCTAAAGAGTTTAAAATCACCCCTCCATGGTTGGTGTTCTCTTATTAGGAAAGAAAGCTGGTTAGTTGTAGTGCCAAAACCGCAAATAGGGAGGAGTAGGTAGATCATGAGATTGGTTTCTGTTCAGGCCTTAGAGAGAAAAGTCTGCTGGATGTTAACAAGGGAATATAATAAGGGAGTATAATGAAGGAGTATAACAAAGTGTGTCTGACCTCCCATCTGCCACTCCCTTTCAAGTTTTCTCTGGGGTCTCAGAGGCAGTCTATTCAGTTGAGGGGCAGTATTTTCTTTTAGTTCACAATCTCATTTTTTATCATAAGAATTGGCTCATGTGATTATAGTGGCCTAGAAATGCTATGATCTGCAATCTGCAAGCTGGAGAGCCAGGAAACCCTGTGGTATGAGTCCCAGTCAAAGCCTGAAGCCCTAAGAACCTGTAAGCAAATACTTGAGGCCAAGAGATGCTGGATGTCCCAGCTCAAGCAGAGAGTAAAGTTGCTGTCTCTTCCTTTTTGTTCTATTCAGGCCCTCATCAAATTTGATGATGCCCACCCACATTGATAATGGCAATCTTCTTTATTCAGTCTACAAATTCAAATGCTAATTTCTTCCAGAAACGCTCTCACAAACACATCCAGAAACAATGATCTACTAGCTATCTGGGCATCTTTTGACCCAGTTATGATGACACATAAAATTAAGCATCACGTAGAGATTCATTGGAAGACAGTTTGGGATTTATTTCTGTGTTTCCTAAGGAAGGATTTAGCAGAAATACCTTCCTCCTACCAAGATTTAACAGTGGTAGGTTTGTGGGTGTGAGAGGAAAGTTGGTTAGAGAAAAAATAATGTAATTGTTTTCTACTTCTTGCTCCAAGATTACTTCAGATCTCTTCTCCAAACCTTTCCATTCTTAGAGTTTCTTTGGTAAATCTTTCTGCATCTCCTAAGGAATTTGATGTTCCCTTATCAATTTCTTTTGTATCTGGCACTTAAATCTGTCACAGCACTTACACAATGTGGAGAAATTATTATTTGCTTACATGTGTCTTTCCTTGTTATTCTAGATGTAAAGAACTATATGTTGTTTAAAATTATGTTTCCAATGCTGATTTGAATTCCTGGCATTACAGAGGTATTCAGTGAAAATTTGCTAGACAAATATATTGGATTATGAATATATTGCATTTGTCTTTACCCTATAAAATATAGAGAATCATTTAATCATTTTAATATGCATCTATAATTTCTATATGCTTATATAATGTCAAAGCCAATTTAAGAATTTAGGTTTTTTTTCCTTAAAATTCATGAATTGTTATGATAGATACTCTGTTTAAATTAATAGCATAATATATGAATAATAGCATTAGCCTAACAAAGCTTTTCAATCACTATTGTTTTTTGTAACTGTAGACCTGATTAATTCAGATTATAATTGTATGTATAGCCAGGAATGTGATGCGTTTATTCAAGACAGGTAATTATGTAAGCTAAACTACTAGACAGGCAGCAAAGACAGAAAATTAAAGACTAGCCACCAAAACACAGCATTTTGCTGACCTGTAAATCTACTTATCTGTTCCTACTTTTCCTCATAATATTAATAGTTAGGTGTTGTTGACTACCTAGGTTTCCAAAAAATTAATGTTGCATATTTGTATGTTAAAATATGACACCACTTTGACTCTGAAATCATCTTAGCTTTTCTTTTACTATATTCTTTCACCTGCTTTACTAGTTCAATAGCCAAGCTTTTTGTATCCATGGTTACTTTTGCAAATATAATTTGATGAGAAGATCTGAGTAAAAACCAATCAAGGTAGTACTTGGACATGCAATTTAGCTATTCTCCCAAATGTGTATACTCCAGGGCCTATTTCTTAGAGTCCTGTAGGCATTCTCTAATTTTTTAACTGACATGAAACCAGCTTTAACAATATTTCATTTTTCAAAGATTTAAATTAAAAATAAATTCCCTCTAAGCATCTTCTATGTACATTATTACCTAAATATGGCATTTGTATCAGCTAACTATTGCACATTATTTATATCTGGTATTAGAAGTGAGGAAAGGAAGAGGTTTTTGAATACTTGAAAAATGTAGGCATTCAACTATATATTGCTGAAATTTCAACATTTGTGTGTGTATGCATGGAAAATAGGGAATATAACTTTTGCTAAATTCCAAACAGTCTTATTCCAAGTTTCTGAGTTACTACTAAGCAGAAATAGACTTATTTAAAATTGTATTTGAGTATCTTCATTAACAAAAATGATCTGTTGTAAGGTAGGGAAAAATGTAGTAGATACACTTAATTTTGGCAAGGATGTCAAGTTATAATTAAATAACACTATGCAATTAAAACTTTATATATTTTACTGTGAGTAATTTAGTATCCCTAAATTAGAGTGATAAATTAAGTAATATGGAACATTTTTCTCATAATTATAAAATGATATTATTTAATAAATATTAATATATAATATTAAAATTATATTATTTAATAAAATGGATTAATGGATTTGTATCACAAAATTCTATTCTTAGTCTGTGAAGGGTATAGTGTAACTCTGAAGAAGCCATTATTTTAATATGGAGATCATGATGAATTAATAAGACACTTAAAAGTATTTTACCAACATCAATGATATTTCTGTATTTTCAAGTGGGTGTGTTTATGTTTGACAAAAAGACTGTTAGTGGTTATTTTCTTCATAGAAAAAAATCAACTTTTTAAAGTAATTATATCAAAAAAAATAGTTTGCTTAAATTTCTTAATTGACCTTTCAATGTCTTTGTATTTTAGTTAGAAATCTAGGAAATGTAGACAATCTTTTTAAGGGGGATTTTGGTTAACTTGTGTGTATATAAATTTAAGCACATCAAAATTCCTTAAAATATCAATCCCATTCATAGCTTATTTAAACTCCCTCCAAAATTTTAAGCCAAGTTCATAAATGCAACATAATTCTAAGATTTTGAAGTACTTACCTGAAAACTGAAAAAAAATCAGTAACCTCTAATAAATACATTAAAATTACGTATTCAATGATCGTATTTTTAATATTCACCATTGTTTTAAATTCTGTCAAATTTTCTTTTACTTTTCTGCATAAAATTATATATCTAGAATTAATTTTACTTTCTAAATTAGAATCTCAAGTCAATTATGATTGAATGTCTAACATATCAAAATCTATTGATATAAACATTTTAAATACACATCTTAGTTTAATATAAAAAGTTTTGCTATTATGGATTTGATTTACTCCATCATCTATATTTCAACTCTAAATCTTCTTGTTTTTGAAAGTATAAGTTGAGGACTGAACTCTGATCTTTTCTTTGCCCCAAAATTCCTTTGTGCAGGGGCCTGGCGAGTCATGCCTACGAAGCATAAAAATCTTAGTCAACAGGTTTTTATGATATGGTTTAATTTCCAACCTGATTTTGGTATAGCATCACATAAAATATAGAGCTCCCTTATCTTAACTCAAGCACTCCTTTCCACTGATTCCCAGTCTTTTGGACAAAGCCTAACTCTTTTAGCAAATTGTCAACCAAAGAATACCTAAATCCACCTATGACTTGTAAGCCTTCATTTTGAGATGTCCCACATTTTCAAGCCAAATCAATGTATGCCTTCCATGTATTGGTTTATGAATTTACCTGTAATTCCTGTCTCCCTGAAATGTGTAAAACGAAACTGTAACCCAGCCACAGCAAGTCCACTTGCTCAAGGCTTCTTGGATGTGCCTTCAGGCCATGATCCTCAAATCTGGCACAGAATAAACCTCCTTAAATTATTTTATGGAGTTTGCCTTCTTTTCTATTGACAAAGTTCCATGACAGATGGAAGAACAGGTTTGCCCTTCTAATTAAGCTAGGTCTTTTTCCCAAAAAAACCGAACTTATCTTCTCGAGAACTGGTCTATAAGAGTCACTGATATACAAGCAGAGATTTGAGACCAGGAGCTTCTCATGTCCTCTCCAGTCTTAGGTGGCTGAATAGATAGTGAAACAATGAAAATAGTACAAACATAGGGTCAACTTTCTATTTTGTCTCTATTTATAAAAGTTGTAGTTTTTTGTACTTGTAACTTCCTGCTTATCCTATATCCCATTTTTCACCTTGCTAAATACTATGTCTCTGCTAGGGTTTGGGAGAAATCCAATAAGTAGGGCCTTCCTTCCCCATCTAGTTTTGAAACCAATTAAAAAATAAAAACGGAAAAGCAGTTGAGAAAGAAAACATTAATTTTAGTCCTGATAAAACTGATACCGAGGTGCACGGATTGAGTATGAGAGCTAAGCAGGTTTGCTAACTCCCTACTTGATGTTTTCATTTAGAAAACCAGAGATGAAATAGAGTTTGCAGAGAAATAATTACTGAAATCAGTGTTTCTCTCAGTCTAACAAGTCACATTAATGTATCTTGTTAAAAAACAGGCCGTCATTTAGTAACTCTGAGTCAGTCCCCAGATTTAGCATTTTAACAAGCTCCTAGGACTTTGATTAGTAAGGACCTAAAATGGGTGTCAGCTAACTTCTTCAGTGAAGGGTCAGATAGTAAATATTTTAGATTTTCTTGACCATGATGGTCTCTGTTGCAACTCTTCAGCTCTGCTGGTGTAGCTCAAAAGTAGCCACAGACAATACTATGCAAAGGAGTAGGCATGGTTGTCTTTAAATAATGCTTTATAGACATATGAATTTGAGTTTCATATAATTTCCATCTGTTATAAAATATTATTTTTTTGACATTTTGCAACCATTTAAAGATGTGAAAATCATTCTTATCTTATAGGTCATAAGATGACAAGCAGGAGACTGCCTTTAACCTGCAGCCCCTAGGTTGCAAAGCCCAGACCTAGATTTTTGTCTCACCCTGGCCATAGTAGAGACAGAAAGAGAAAAAGAACAAATCTCCAGAAGCTTAGATGAATAACTGGAAAAGATACACCAATGTGGATTGTAAGGATAATTAGAAATTAAAAATAATAAGCTTAATTCTTCCTGTTGAAAATTAAAGATTTTCCTCTCGTTTTCTCAACTTGTAATTCTAAGTACTTTTCTTCTCTTTGAAATGTATTTAAAACCTTTCAAAAGAGTAATGGTAGGATATCTATAAGAAAAAATCCTGTTAAATCATTGTAGGGAACAAATTATTAATAATAAATTTGCCTAGAATATTAATTTTGATTCTTATATCTCTTATTATTTGTACTACAATTTTATCTCTTTTCAAATACTGAAAATATTATGCATAGTATTTAATAAGTGACATGGATATGTTTAAAAGAATTATTCCCAAAAGATACAAAATCTTGAAAGTTTTTGCATAGAAACATTTCAATCTACAAATACAAGACTATAGGAAATTTAATATTATATTTTAGTTTATATTTAAGTGTGAATACTTTGAGTTATTTTATCATAGGTTTTAGCTGATTAGCAAATTTTTAGTTTTTAAATTAATTTTCTTATTTCTTTAAACCATATATGATTCAATTAATAATTTAAACTTGGACTTTTTAGGTAAGTGGTATCTCTTGATTGCACTAATGCTTCTGTTCTTTTTATTTTATTTTTTTTTTAGACAGAGGAGTCTCACTCTGTTGCCTGGGTTAGAGTGCCGTGGCATCAGCCTAGCTCACAGCAACCTCACACTCCTGAGCTCAAGCGATCCTCCTGCCTCAGCCTCCTGAGTAGCTGGGACTACAGGCATGCGCCACCATGCCCGGCTAATTTTTTCTATATATTTTTAGTTTTCTGATTAATTTCTTTCTAATTTTTAGTAGAGATGGGGTCTTGCTCTTGCTCAGGCTGGTCTCAAACTCCTGAGCTCAAACGATCCGCCTGCCTTGGCCTCCCAGAGCGCTAGGATTAGAGGCGTGAGCCACCACGCCCGGCCTGCTTCTGTTCTTAATCTAGTATCCAGGAGAAACTTTAAAGTATCTTTTCTTTGATTTTATTGGAACTGTAAAATTGATTGCATTTTATTTACTTTTAAGGTGAATTTATCTACAAGAACAGTAGGAGAAAATTTAGTACAACATGTTTGAAAGTTTGGGAATGATTACATACTTAAAAAAATTGACCTATATTATTTATCTGTATTACTATTAATAGACATCATTAAAATTGAAAATATGCAGTATATTTTAACTTTTCATAGTGCTATTAATAAAAATAGGTTGTTCTCAGAGATATCAATGGAATAACAACAACAAAAAAAAACCCTGAGCAATATATTTGAAAAAAAAAATTAGCCACATTGATGCTATTTTCTATGCTTTCTATATTTAGATAGGCCTTATTAATTTAAAAGTCAAATAGTGAATCCCCTGTCTTTAGCAGAAATTTCATCTGAAACCAAGATGCTTAGGGAATGCAGCTGAGTTATCAGTTGGCACAGTCAAGTTTCAAGAACACTGGATTGGAGTTGTAGCGGGGTTTTCAATAAGGCCTAGAACTCATCTAGCATGTGGCATTTGTGAATAGTTCCCTTTTCAGTAAAGTGGCACAATGATATCATTCTCCCTATGTCATAGAACAGCTGCAAGGATCATGAAAAGAGTGAAAAACACTTATGCAGATGGGGCTGAATTTTTTCTGCAATTTATACTTTTCTGCGTATACTTTTCTGCAATTTCTCATTGCCCAAATCAGATTTATGTGAGCATAGCTTCATTTCATCTTGAACTAGTTGATTTCTATTTCCATGGTAGTCACCATAGTGATTTTAACAATAATAACAATTGTAGCTATTTCCAAATCATAAGAGAAATTTTTGTTAGGCAAAAAGTCCATAAAAGCCATTGTACAATGTCTCTGAGAAGAAGAATCAAGGATAATTTTCAACTTTGTGGCATCTGAATTTCATCATGCAATTGCACAGACAAATGCTAACCGAAACTTTGGTTTGAAATTTAGAGTACAATTAGTCTAATATAAAAAAATTAAATTAAATGGGATGCAAATATGTATATTATACATATATGCTATGTATGCATATATATGTATACATATGTTATACATATGCATGCATATATGCTATCCATACATGTATACATGCACACATATGTATACATATATACACATGTTATACATATTCACATCCCGTTTTATTTATTTTTTGAAATTAGACTATACATATGTATACATATATATTATATATATGTATAATGTATGTACATATTCTATAGTTTCTTCAGCAGATTACATTCTGGAAACTGGTATCAGAAGTCAAATAACTTACCTTGCAAAAAGTTATTGCCAGAGACCTCTTTGGCATGTTGACTTCTGTACCCTAGGACAGACAGTTCACAGTGCTTTGCACACAGAAGTGCTTTTGAAGAAATTGTACACAAGATGGACAGCATAGGCAATATATTACAGTGGTTTGAAAACAAAACTGACCCAATGACAGTAGAAATTAAATCCAAAGTGTTCTTGAAAATATAAACCCTCTGGAAATATAAAAAACATTTAAGGAAGATATGAGAATTTTTGTATTGAGCTGGGTGGATGTGACCTGGGTCTTGTAAAGCAGAATATTTTTCAGTAGGTAGATAGATGATAGCTAGATAAATAGATGAACTCAGCATATTCAATGTTAATTGACAAAAATTTGAAGTCAAGCAGAAACTTAGCATATATTATATAAGGCATACATTAGCATATATTAGAGAGGGATTGAGTAAATAGCATGAAAGAGACAATGATGTCAGGAGTCTGCAGTGAAAAGGGCAGTGACAGAATCTATCTATAATGAGTTAGGGATGGAGTCATAAAAACTGAGGTTGCAAAGAGGGATTAAGTAAATTTATAGATACATAAGAAATTTGTCTCTCATTCTCTATAGGATAAAATCCAAAGCAGTCTCCTAAGGCAAAACATGGGAGTATGACATTAATTTGTTAATAAAGGTAGAATCATCCTTTTAAATACTTTTAATACTTATAAATTATTTTTTTCCTGAAAAGCCTTTCATATTATTTTCATTTTATCAACTAATAATGTCACAATAAACAATAAGTATAACTTCTGCAATATATATTTGCCATCACAGATTACCTGGTTTCTAATTGAGTAGAAATATTTTTTTAAATTATTTCTATTGTTATACACTATTTTTTATAGTTGGTGTGGTTAAATGTTTTCTATTTTAGACATTATTATTATAAACAAAGTCTATTTATGTAATTTGCCTAATTATGAATAGATTTTAGTTTTGTTTCCTTTTCAAATTTCAAGACAAGAGTTACCTGAGTCAAACTTTAGAGGGGCAGCCCCTTTCTTAAACAAAAAATTCCTAAATTTAGCAGATGAGGAAATGAGGGCTCATAAATTTTAGTAAATTTTTGTAAGGTAGGCACTGAGCATATATTTGATCCAAGATCAGTCTGAATAAGAAGATAAATATGATAATCAATTAATCAAGCCTAAGTAATATACTCTATTGTTATCTATACACATTATATGTTATCACAACTTTTTTTTTTCTATTTGCAGACATCTTTTTCTTACTCTTATTTGCTTTTTGGAAAATTTATATTTTTGTCTAATCCAGTTTGTTGATTTTTAAAAAATGTTGTTTTTCTTTTTTTCTTTAGAGCTGGGCTGGTCTCAAATGCCTGGGCTCAAGCCATCCTCCCACCTCAGTTTTTAGAACAGCTGGGATTACAGGCATGAGCCACTGTACTCAACTTGCTTTTTCTTTTAAAACATTGATTTTTCATTGAATACAATGCTTATTTTAGTATAACTGATGTTATAATATTCATATTTTACTTCTTTTTGAAGGTTTAAAAGTTTATCCCAGCAAATCTTACTTTTTTCCCCTTATTTGCAATACCATTTTGACACTATACTGAATATATGCATTCTGTTTTCATTGATGATATGCATGTAATTTCTGCACAATAATTGCTCGTGAATTTTGCATGTACAACTGCAGGGTTTTTGTATCCATCATTAAAATTTTATTTTTGATCTTATTGCTTAAATGTACTATAAAAGCCCATAATTAAAAAAACATCTTTTTATAAGCTACAAAATTGATATATTCTTAAAATTGATATATGAAACCTCACATTTTAAAAAATATCTAGTTATTTTGTCAAAGACATATCCACTCAGACATTTAGTCTGCACAGTTTCCTCAGGATACTATTTTGTGAAATAAGAATACACCTGCAAAGAAAGCAGATAGGATGCCTAGGATCATATATTCTCCTGGGCACACCGAGAGGATGAACTTGTAAACAAACAAACAAAAAATCGTAATAATCATTACATTGTCTTTCTTTTTTCTCTTTCATAATGTTTTACATATTCTGATATTAATATTATGACCACATTTCTTTATGGGTTGATTTTGCTTGATAGAATAGCGTTTTATTTATGTATTGGTTTGTTTTACTTTGGGGATTGTTCTTGGAAACTACATATGTTTCCATATGGCTTTCTGATACAATTTAAGAGTATTTTTCCATTTGAAATGTATTCAATTGGCTTTAAATAAGAATTATGGTTTATTCTCCTTAGACTTCAGAAAATAAGTGCAGACAAAAAACTAGGGTGGTCAGAAAGAAACAATGCGTTTTTAATTAGCATGTACAATAAATATCATGAGGTTCTGAACATTTGTTGATTGTATTAGTCTGCTGAGGCTACCATAACAAAATAACATAGGCTGAGTGGCTTAAACAACAGAAATTTATTTCCCACAATTCTAGAGGCTGGATGTCCCAGACCAAGGTCCTGCAGGATTGAATTTCTGTCAAGGGCTTTCTTCCTACATAGATGTCCACTTTGTCTTCACATAGCCTTTCTTCTGAGTGCATGCAAGGGGGGAGAGAGAAAGGAAATGAGGTCTCTGATGTCTCTCTTATAAGGACTCTAATTCTATTAGATCAGAGCTCCTCAGTTATGATTTCATTTCATTATAATTCTTTCCTTAGTGGCCTCATCTCCAAATACAGCCACACTGGCAGTTAGGGCTTTAACATACGAATTTGGAAGGACACGAACATTTTAGTTCACAATGGTGGAATGGGACCTAAGTTTGGGGAGAACGTTTTTAATGGCCAAGGCAAAAATAAAATGTGCTTATTAGCGTAATTCACTATGACCCTAAAATATAACGGTGACTCAATAAAATTGAAACAATTACATATACTGTGCCTACTGAACTATTATTTAACACTACAGCATTTGATACTATGAAGCAATGCTGAAATCATGATTAGACTTGAGTGTTTTTAAAATATATATGTAAAATTCTCAATTTGGTCTCCAGAGTAATCTCATTAAAAGTATATGTACAGTGCCTGAATGAATTAAATGTTCATGTAGAAGTAGTATTTAGCCAATATAAATAATGAAGACAGTTTACTGTGAATAGTATTTTAAAAATAACCATCAATTGTCTTTGTAGAAGATAGGACTCTTTATTCATAATCACTTCACAATGAAACTGTCTCTTGTGTATCAAACACAATACTGAATTCTTTGAACTTCATGGATAAATAAAGAGAGAAAAGCAGAAGATGCATCAATGATGTTAATTCTCGAAGTCAATGATACTTGCATCAAAGGACACAATCAAAAGAGTAAAAAAGCAACATAGAGAATGGGAGAAAATATTTGCAAATTATACATCTGATAAGGGGTTAATATCCAGAATATACAAAAAACTCTTACAATTCAATAACAGTAACACCCCCCCCCAAATAACTCAATTACAAATAGACAAAGGACTG
>RJWJ010023548.1:0-25731 GCA_004363605.1 Indri indri | reverse complement strand
TAGGGATTCTAGATTAAAGGTCACAAATTTGTGTTTTTTATTTTGGGTTTGTTTTTTGGGTTTTTTTTTTTTTTTTTTTTTTTTTTTGGCCCATATTCAGCTCATCCAGCTGAGGCAGTTTGTATAAACCTTAGAAAAGTTTTTTTAACTAGTTGACTAAAAATGAAGAGATAATGCGTAAAAAATCTGGATTTCCAGCTTTTCTTGAAAAGATTTAACTGAGAGGCCCTCTTAGGTAGGGCATGTTCTTTCCAACTTATGGATCCCTTATGCTACACCCAGTAAGTGTTCTGCTTACTCATTTATGGTATTTCCAAGGCTTTTGAGTTTGAGGCCCCTACTTTTTTGCTTTTTTTTTTTTTTTTTTTAATTCACAAGATGAGATGAAGTCTTAGGTGGCTCCCTTAGAGCCAGGGAGCCAGATGATAATTGAGAACTTGAAGGTATAGAATGTGTTGCAGACATCATCTAGGAGGGTTAGAAAAAGAATGGGGGCTAAGTATAGAAGAGATGGAAACTGTTAAATAGAAGGTAGATGATGTTTTACTTTCTAACCTTCTCCCCCACCCCAATTTTTCCTTTCCTTGCATATGACAAGTGAGAAGAATATTTTAGAGAGGGATAATATGTAGGTGGTAGATAAGCCATTGGGTAAGAAAGAAGAAGTGGCAAGAGTATTTTCCTTCATTACTTTGCTATTTCTTTTCCCTTCCCATCACAGCAACTCCTGTCCCCTACTGCAAAGGCCTGTGGTGACTGGGTGCCGCAATGTTTGCAGTGCTGAAGAGGAGCAGGGGGACAGGGGGAGGGTTCAGAACAAGGAGCAGAGGGAATTCCCCAGTGGGTTTTGTGGGGGGAAAAAAGAAGGACAGTTCCTGTAGCTGCCTTGCTAGGGCTGTTGTATTATGTAATACCTTCTTGCATAAGTCAGAAAAGCATAATTCTAGTACATGAAATTTTTTTTAATTAAAAAATAATTTTAAAAAAACCACTTGAGATCTTGCCCTAGAGATTTTTCTTTTGAAATTCTAACATGAAAAACAGATTTGATTTTTTAATCCTTAAATTATAGTGATATAATTCTATACTTTATTTTTTATAGTGATCTAAAGAATCCAAAGAATAGACTTCATACCTTTCCTAATAGAAATCGCAGGTTTTGTGTTAAATTTAAACATATACCTAATGTGAATGAATTTAATAGAATTAGGTTATTCACAGTTTTTTATCAGTACTGTTATCAAATGGGCTGAAAAACTTCCACATTTTACTTATATTAAGTACCTCTTTCTGTTTATTTTCCGTTTGTTAAATTGACTGCAGCTAACCCTTATCCATGAGTGCCTTTTATTTGGTCTCCAGGAAAGATTTTACATTGGCTGGAACAACAAAACTCTGAACATCTATTTTGTTCTTTATATATAACATGAAATAAGAAAATTATGGTATTATGAATTATACGTATCTTCTTTTTCTGATAATATCTGTTATCTCTAGAACAGAGACATATTTCAGGTCACTAAAATGGCTTTTGTTAGCTTAAAAATGAGTGATGCTTAACCATGGGTGGACCTGAAGTTCCCAGGCATCTTGTAAATCCCTGAAATGATATGTGAAATTATGTGTGTAGTGTTTGTGTCAAGGGGATGGAAATATATGCATTTTCTCGATAGCAATTCTATAGGTAACCTCATTATGCTGCAGTGAAAGTACATTCAGGTGTTTCCCAAATCTTATTGTTAATATTATTCCACATGGGAAGGAAATTGTACTTTCTTATCACCTTAGGTTTGACCTGGTAAAAAATTATTTAGGAAAAATAGAGGATAAACAAACAAAAACATATATTGTCTATAACAAATGAAAACTTAAGAGCTAAAGATTGTTGGTGGTGATAGGGTAACATTAGATTTGATGTTATGCTGTTACAAATACTTCTAATAAATATCTTTGTATATGTGTCTTTGCTCATACGCACGAGTATATTAGTGGGATAAGTTTCTAGACATTTAATTAAGAATATGAGCATTTAACATTTTCATGGGTATTGCCAAAATGCCTTAACTTCTCCTTTTTTTAAAAAAAAATGCTTTATTAGGGAGAGCTGTAGTCAGATTAGTATAATGAACTCTCTACATCTATTACTCAGCTTTAACAATGATCAACTAATGGTCAGTCTTATTTAATCGATACTCTTATTTTCACCCTTCTGTGTTATTTTGAAGTAAATCCTACGTATCATATAATTTCATTCATAAATAATTTAGTATGTCTCTCTAAAAGATAAGACTTTTAAAAATCATAGTGAACATAATATTATTATACCTTAAAAATTTAATGGTTCTTTCATATCATTAAATACTCAGTCACTGTTTAAATTTCAGTTGATTCATAAATGCCATTATTTTATTTTTATTTTTAACAATTTGTTTAAATCAGTGTCCACATAAGGTTTATTTATTTATTTATTTTTGAGACAAAGTCTCACTCTCTTGCCTGGGCTAGAGTGTCGTGGCGTCAGCCTAACTCACAGCAACCTCAAACTCCTGGGCTCAAAAGATCCTCCTGCCTCAGCCTCCCAGGTAGCTGGGACTACAGGCATGCACCACCATGCCTGGCTAATTTTTTATATATGTATATTTGGTTGTCCAGCTAATTTCTTTCTGTTTTTTCGGTAGAGACAGGGTCTCACTCTTGTTCAGGCTGGTCTCAAACTCCTGAGCTCAAACGATCTTCCCGCCTTGGCCTCCCAGAGTGCTAGGATTACAGGCGTGAGCCACCATGCCCGGCCCACATAAGGTTTATGTCTGCAGTTGGCTGATACAGCCTTTATAGCTTTTTTACCTTTTTTTTTTTTTTTTTTTGAGGCAGAGTCTTGCTCTGTTGCCTGAACTAGAGTGCCGTGGCGTCAGGCTACCTCACAGCAACTTCAAACTCCTGGGCTCAAGCAATCCTTCTGCCTCAGCCTCCCCAAGTAGCTGGGACTACAGGCATGCGCCACCATGCCCGGCTAATTTTTTCTATATATATTTTTAGTTGTCCAGCTGATTTCTTTCTATTTTTAGTAGAGACAGGGTCTCGCTCTTGTTCAGGCTGGTCTCAAACTCCTGAGCTCAAAAGATCCTCCCGCCTCAGCCTCCCAGAGTGCTAGGATTACAGGCGTGAGCCACCATGCCTCGCTCTTTATAGCTTTTTTAATCTAAAGTTTCCAGTCCGTATCTTTTTCTCTCTCCACCCCCATCCTTACAATGTATTTGTTAAAGAAACCAGGTTTTTAATCTGTAATTTTCAAGTTTATATTTTGCTAACTGTATACCTGTGGTACCATTAACATATTAGAGTTCTTTGCAGTTCTCTGACTTTATAGTTGTATCTAGAAGCTTCATTGGATTCAGGTTTATATATGGTAGTGTGTTCCTCTGTCTGGAAACATACAATGTCTAGTCAACTCTTTTTTTTATGAGGTTAACTGCTATACGTATTCAGGATCTAGATCTATTATTCATTAAGGGTTGCAAAATGGTGATATTCTAATTCATACTTACATTTTTATTTATAAACTAGATTACTTCTATGAAGCTCAATTCCTCCTTATCTACTGTTACCCAGTGGTATAAAGCATATAGGAAAATAAATACTTAATTCTTTCTATTTATTTAATGATTTTCAAAATAATGGGTTGGCTGACTAGCATCCTCCAATGATGATAAGTCAGTCTTAGTCCATTACAATTATTATCCTTATCAGTATTCAAATTGTCCCATCTTTGGACAATGAAAGCCTCTTAAGTTGACTCCTGAGTCTGTTTGACAAGACTTTACTGCCTTGCTATTACACCAGCGGTTTCAGGCTCATCTTGTAAATATTCTGCCCTAGACCTGGATCAGCCATTTGTCCTGGGACCGCTGGTTCCTAACACCTTTATTCTGGGAGATAACTAATCCATTGTCTTCTTGATAGACCTCATATAAATCAAGAGAAATGCAAGATTCATAATCAGTGTATCTTTAATGAAAAGTATGAGGCCACTAGACGAGACTGGATTCACTTTTGAAGTTGTCGTACGTATTTCTTGGAAAAGATTGTGTCTGCCAACACTCAGTTGTCCATTTGGCAGTTGCCTCTGTTGGGAAGTATAGGTTCCAATATAATTTTTGGCTTTTCTGTAATCCAAGTAACTTGGTGGATGTTTAGGAGTAGATGATAAAACTTTTCTCAGTGTAGAGAAGAACCTCAGACTCCCAAGAGTGCAGACAACCAACTATAAAGTTGCAAAGTCTGTTGATGTAGAATGATTAAATAATGAGATGAAAGCTAAAGGAATTTGTGCAGGAGGTTTTGAAGTCTCTTATTACTTCTCTTTATCACCTGGCTATGAATTGTGTTAGGTGTGGGCCTCTTTTCCCATATTTATAGAATCGGGAACATACTCATGCAATTAATTTAAAAATCTAAATTAAAATCATATAGTGGCACATTTGGCTGAAACTATAAATCAGATTATCTCTCAAAAATTTTGTTTTTTAAAGACTATCTTGGTAAATATCAGTCATCGCAGAAGATACAGATGCCCAAACTTGCTTTTATATATAATCTACTTAGTTTTTTCATTAGTATTACTGTTGGCTTTATAAAAAAAATTGTGAATATAAAAAATATAATTTTGTGATAGTAAAACAAAAATAATCTGTGAGGACAGAAATTTTCATTCGTTTACTTGTTCTAAAAGAATAAAATCTGACACAAAGGAAGTATAGGAGTCAATAAATACCAATTGAGTGGATGACGTATAACAGCTTTTGTGCTTTATCCCTTCCCCCTCAAAATCAGTGACCTTAATATGATTCATTCATTTGTTTAGCAAACTTTGTTAGTGGTGAAGAAGTGTGGAGTGGTAGGGGATGATAGATACTGTGCTATATACTAGAACATAAAGATGAAAAAAGACAAACTAGCTTCCTGTTCTCAAGAAGCTATATCATCAGTCTAACGGAAGAGACTCCAAGATTAAAAAGAAATACTGCATTCTGTCTACTTGCAGATGGGCACCGTAGCATAGTGGTTAAGAACACAGGTCAGACCTGCCATTACCACCTTGGACAAGTTGCTTAGTCTCTTTGTGCCTTAATTCCCTTATTTTTGTTGTGCTTTGAGAACATGAAGGAACTACTTCCTTCTGGGCAGTTTAGAGAAAATTTTCTAAAGAAACATTTGAGCTAAGTTTTCTATTATTAAAGAAACTAAAATGTTACAGTGGTGTACTTAATTTCTTTCTTTGCTAGTTTGTAAGCTCCAGGAGAAGAAGGGCTGAGATCTGTTCGATTCAGTTGAACAGATCTCAAAATCACTATTTTCTCCAGCTCCCATGTAGTTTCTGATGTTTGTTAAATGTATGTGTGAGTCAGACAAGAAATGAGGGAAAGGCATTCCATGCATAGAGAATAGCATTTACAAATAAATACACAGTGTTACAAAAGGACTAGTCGAGAGTGCGTAAAAAGGAAGAGTAGAAGATAAAGCTGGAATGGTAACTTGGGGACAGATTACGACCTGTCAGTAAATAAAATTAGTGCTGCAATATAATTTTTAGAAAACTTCTGTGGTGATGCCTGTTTTGGTGAAAACCATGGTTTGGGGGCTGGTTTGGATCCAAATGAGTGTTGAGAAATTAATGTTATAAAAAAGAAAAAAACCCTGCTGTATTGAATTCTATTTTAGTGAAAAGTTTTTAAGCAGCCAACATTATCAGCTTTGTTTTTAGGAAGAGCACTATGTAGCAGAGTTTTCCAACCTGGATGCTAATGACATTTTAGGCACGATCATTCTTTGTTGCAGGGGGCTGTCCTGTGCATTGTAGGATGTTTGGCTGTATCCCTGGCCTCTACCCACAGAGTGCCAGTAACATTTCCTCTCCTCCATCCTACTTGTAACACACAAAAATGCCTCCAGACATTGCCAAATAACCCCTTGGGGGCAAAATCACCCCTGGTGTTGTGGGAACCATTGCTGTGAACTATGTAAAGTATGGATAAGACACTTAACCCATAAGACACTTCAGGCAGAAAAACTAGTGAATAGGAGGAGACTAGTACTCTAATCCACATGAGGTGAGGTGGTTTGAATTAGTACAGTTTACAGATGGAATTGGAGTAGGGAGCAGATTTAAGAGATACTTTTGAAAATCAACAAGATTTGGTGATCAAGTACATCTGGAGGGGAGAGGGGAGCTGAGGTGAATCTTGGGCTTTTTACTTAGTTGGCTGTGTGTAAAGCAGTATCATTAACCTATAGTAATATAAAGAGAATTATTTCTCAGAGTATGGCCCAAGGATTTAGATTATAGATCTGTGGGTCTGGAATAAGAAGGAAATCTATCTACTATTACAGATTCCTAGACTGATAGAATATTAGAACTGTAGAGAACCTTTGATCTATATTTTTATGATGAACAAGACCCAGAGAGATGAAATACATGCTAAAGGCTAATGGGACAACCTAGTCTAGTGCATGGGTAGTCTGATTCTCAGTTCCTTCCTTTGTACTGATACTGGTCTTATTTTTGTAGAGTGACATTCCCTTTGTAGATTCCCTACCTTTTCTGGGTTTCTTAAGTTATGTATCCTGAATTGTCAGAGAGAGTTCACTTTTGCCCATGTAGTCCCAGAAATTGTCTTAAGGAACTAGTGAAATGTTTGATTTGCACTGAGATGTTATTACCAGTATCTAGGATATCATGTTTATATGTATGTAAATGGTTCTCCAGATGGCACAATTAAAATAAAGTCATCCCTCAGTATATGGGGGCAGGGCCGATTGGTTCCAAGACCTCCCCTACATCTGGTGTATACCAAAATCCGTGCATATTCAAATCCCACAGTTGGCCCTGCAGAACCTGTGTATGCAAAAAGTTGGCATCCTTTGAATACTATGTTTTCAGTCTGTGTTTAGTTTAAAAAAATCCACGTATAACAACCTGTGCAATTCACACCCATGTTGTTCAAGGGTCAATTATACTACCATTTCCCTAACCCCAGTATGTTAGGGCAGAACTGTAATTGAGGGAGTTTGTTTTCACTGACCAGTGTGGGTCTTAACCTATAACACACATGTAATTATTATTATTTCTTCATAATACTTATATTAATTTTTAAAAGATGATTTGGTAACAAACTGGCATATGTCATAATTTGTATAGACTATAAAGAACTAAAGTATTAAATATTCAACTTCTGGCCATAGTGCTGAAAACTCTGTGTAACTAATTGGATGTCTCATTTAGATACCTCTCCCATTCCTAATGGAAGTGATAAACACTTAGGAATCCCTCTTTCTACACTGTCGTTAGCTTTCTCTTTCTTTAATTTCACTTTCTCTATTATCAACAGGAACTCATTTGAGTATTTTTAATTTTGAAGGTAAGGAACAATCACCTTTGGAGATGAGTATGCATCCAGTGGCAGCAGCTCCACTCTCAGTGTTTACTAAGGAATCTACGTCCTCCAAACACAGTGACCACCATCACCATCATCACCATGAACACAAGAAAAAGAAGAAGAAGCACAAACATAAGCATAAACACAAACATAAGCATGACAGTAAAGAAAAGGACAAGGAGCCTTTCACTTTCTCCAGCCCTGCCAGTGGCAGGTCTATTCGTTCTCCTTCCCTTTCAGACTGAGAAGGAGGCAAGGAGAACTTTCCCTCTGTGTCTAGAAGAATGTATGTGACTAAAGCTTTGTCCTCTGTGAAGAATGATAAAAGTGGGGGAGGGGAGGATTTCCTTCTCTTACAGAAATTCAGAATCCATTTAAGTTCAAAACATTTGATTTACATTATTTATACAAATGAGCTTTAATTGGGAAAATGTGTTTTAGAGTTCTGGGTAAGCTATTTCATCCCGTTTCCTTCCTAAAACACACACACACATACACACACATGCACACAGAGCAAACTTCTTTTCTTAAAAGCCCCCATATCCACTGACACTCCCCATTCACATCATGGTCTCCATGTGCTCTGCCAAAGTCAATTACGTTTGAAAGGCTTTGATGGATGTTATGGGGCAAAGTTATGTTTTAAACAGAAGCAACTGCCAAATCTGTGGTGCAACCACTATTTCCAGTAAAATATTGTATAACACCGCTTGGAACTACTGAAAAGGGAGAGGCTTTTCTATAGGACTCTTCCTTATTGCACCATTTTTTATGTTAACTGTAGAAACTAAGCATCAGAATTGATGAACAAAGAATATGTTTCCTTTCGCTCTAAAATACTGAAATTTTTGGAAGCAATTCTTTTTTTTAAAAAAATTGAGTAACAAAAGAGCACATTCAGTGATTATGATGTTGGAATGTAGCAGTACTATGTCTCAAATTTGACATACAGACTGTGCCACAGTCTCAAATCAAGATGTTTTAAATTATAAGTTGTTTTGTTTTCCAATAAGTGAATATGTTAATATGTAAAATGCGTTTTGCTAAATGTGGACAATTTGCACACCTGACACATATTCTTTCTAAAACTATTTCTATATAACACAAAATACGATACCTTTAAAAAGGTGAGTTTATATATTGCTTATTAACTTGAACATAGACATTTCAGCTCTCTCGTGAGTATACCAGAAACATTTAAAAACACATGAAAATTTTTGGTTTCGTAGTTTAGCAGTTTATATGGTTGGTTGTTTTTATTTCTGAATTTACTACATGCTTTATTGTTTGTTTAAGTACTTTTTTATCTGTTCAGTTTTTATCATTTCCCTTATTAGAAAGTTTGACAAAACACTTGTTTTCAGAATAGATATTTCAAAAGGGATCCAATAATGTTGGACTTTTACATATACTTTTAGTTGTATTTAACTTCTTTAATAAATAACTTTTTTAATTGATCATTCTGTCTTTGTATCTTTTTATATCATTTGTTACGTGTGTGTTGTGTGTGTGTGTGTGTGTGTGTGTGTGTGTGTGTGTGTAAATAAACCTGTCCACATAGTTTGCAGATAGCTTTGCAAATAAGTGGGATTTGAGCTGACCTTACGAGGAGGAAGGATTTCAGTAGGTAGAGATGGGGTGAAGTTTTCTCAGCAGGGGAAATAGTATCTTCAAAAGTCTGAAGGAAAGCAAAGGCATGTTCAGGAATTAGAAGGCAATGCAGTTGGCCTGGAACGTAAGTGTAAAGGGATATGATCAGTCGTTGAAGGGTCTAAATGATGGTTATTTAAAGATTTCAATTAATTGAATGTTGTCCCACTGAAATAGGTTTTGGAAAGTGGAGTATTTTATATTAGCCTATACAGTGATACCATATATAGAATTATCAGTTTTGAAAATACTATGGACATGTTTCAAAATAATTATTTGTTTTATAGGAAGATACTGACAAATAATAGCTACCTATTTTAATTTAAGCACCTCGTGTATGTCATTGCACCAAGAACTGTATGTTATATGTATTATTTCTAAATTGGATATGTATATTAGCTATTTCTTGTGAGGAACTTTTTTTTATGGTAAGTTTTTAAGCTGATGGTTAGGAGCAGACAATGCAAAAGTGATTTTATTCATATTTTTGAAATAAGTAATTAAACACCAATAATACAGAATTCTGGTTTAAGTCTCCCAGTCTCCTTTTCTAAGGGCAGTCTTTGTTGACAGTGTTATACGTGTCTTTCCAGGGCCGGTCTATGGATATATTAATACATATATTTGTATAGTATATGCTGATTTTTTAACAAATGGTAGCATATGATACATACTTACAGAAATTGTTTTTTATTTTTGTATTTATACTTTATCTTTTATGGTTTTTGCATTTTGTGTCATAGTAACAAAGGCCTTCCTTATTCTATGATTTAAAAAGAATTATACCATTTTTTCCTAGTGTTTTTAAAATTTTGTGTTTCAGGTCTACATCCTTCATGCAACTACAATCCATCTGTAATTTATTTTGATAGAAGGTAGGTGGGTCCCAACTTTTGTTTTTCCCTGTAGAATGCTAACCAACACCATATATCTAAAACCGTCTTTTCTCTCTAGATTTCAAATGTTATATACTACATTCCTTTATATATTTGGGTTCATTCTGGACTTTGCAGGTGCTTTCATGAATCTGTCTACTAATCTGCCAGTACCACACTGCTTAGATTATTGTAGCACTATGATATGTTTTGATAGTCTCCCCTCATTACTTTCTATTTTCAGAATTTTTTTGCTCTTCTAATGTGGGTTATTATCTTTTCTTTGTCTTATTTTAAAATTTATATTCAGTAAAATTCACTCCTTGTGGAGTACATTTCTATGGGCTTTGACAAATCCTTGGAAGTTGTGTATCTACCCACACAGTTCCATCACCCCCAGAGTCCCTCATGCTGCCCCTTTGTAGTCAACTTCTTCACTCACCCCCTGGCTACCACTGATCGGTTTTCCATCCCTTTAATTTTGCCTTTTCGTGATTTTATTTTTCTATATAGATATAAAGTCAGTTTTTCTAACATATCCTCAAAATTGTTTTTGTAGTTTGTATAGGTTCTGTGTTAAATAAAGAGGTAACTTAGATTTGATATCTTGATGTTGATTATTCCTATTAGGGATGTCTATTAAGGATGTCAATTATTGCTATCTATTAATACAGTATCTTTTTCAAAATTTATTATAAAGTAATTTATCTTTTTGTTTGATATTCCGTAAGTGATGTCTTTTTTCATTATAAGGTTATTTCTTTATGCCAATTTTGTGCCCAACTACCTCACTGAATTCTCATTATTTGTAATATTTTAAATGCATTTCTTGGGTTTTCCTTGAAAATAATCATATCTGTAACTCATAATAACTTTATTACCTCTTCTGATTTTTATACATTTAATTTTCTAATTTTCTGATTTCTTGTTTTGTCTGACTTCTTTCTCTTGCTGAGTTTGCCTGAGAGCTGCAGGAATGGGCATCTTCTCTCATCATCTTTCTGCACCCTGTCTACCTTCTGTGCATTTGGCAGCCCGTCACATGTTGTGGATTGGGTTTCAAATTTCTTCTGATTTCTTGGAAGTTGAAATTTATACTTTTGTTTCTTATTTCTTTTGGATAAATCTTAGGGAGAGAGTAGAAAAGCTACTTATCTACTATTAAAATTTACAAACTCCTTAAATTAACAATTTTAACCAAAATATCATCCTTACATGGAAATCCTTCTCTAGGAAATAGCTGGAAAGCTACTTTGTTTTCCAATCCTCTTCTATTTATCTCTTCTGTTTCCAGCTTTTTAACTGTAAATACAATGAAACTTATGTGCTTACAGTAAATTTTTACTATTTAAATAAAAATTTATTATTACAAATCAAATATGCTCCAGCCCAAGCAGAACTGCCTTCTAAGGCTCTCAACCTTTGGCACCCCTGCTTTTGAGTGTGGGCTGGTCTTAATGCCTTGCTTCCAAAGAATAGAGTATGGAAGGAGGAAATCAACAACTTTGCAGTTAAGAAAACTGAAAGACATTACCTTAACGAAGTGATCATGGTAAATGTCACCAGTGATAAGTCATTTAATATCATGTACTCCTCAATATGATGAGAAGTGTACTTCTCTGTGGATAGAAAAACCTACAGTCTCAGTCTACCCAGTCTAATCATGAGGAAAACATCAGACAAACCCAAATTGAGAGGTACTACAAAATATTTGACCATTACTCCTTAAAACTATTAAAGTTGTGAATGAATGAATGAATAAATAAATAAATGAGAAAGGAAAGATGGAAACTCATAGACCATAGGAAAATAAGGAGAAATAACAATAATGCAATGCGGTATCCTGGATTGGATTCTGCAACAGAAAAAGGACTTTAGTGGAAAGTTAATGAAATCCAAGTACATTTCGAAGTTTAATGTACCAATGTTGTTGCTATGGTCTGAATGTTGTGTACTCCCAAGCCCCCAAAATTTATATGTTTGAAACCTTACTCCCAAGATGATAGTATTAGGAAGTGGGACTTTTGGGGAGGTGATTAGGTCATGAGGGTGGATCCCTGATGACTAGGATTAGTACCTTTATAAAAGAAACCCCAGAGAGCTAGCTTGGCCCTTACACCATGTAAGTACATAGCAAGAAGATGCCATCTATTAATATTAACCAGAAAACAGTCCCTCACCAGACTCCAGATCTGCTGGCACCTTGATCTTGAACTTCCTAGCCTCCAGAACCGTGAGAACTAAATGTTTGTTGTTTATAGGCTACCCAGTTTATGGTATTTTGTTATAGCAACCTGAACACGCTAAGATGGTTGGTATCTTAGTTTTGACTAATATACTGTGGTAATGTAAGATGTTACCAAATGGGGAAATTGGGTGAAAGGTATCTAGGAATACTTACTAAGAAGGAAAAGTTGATAAATTGTAATCCTAAGCTATGAGTACATTTTGGTCATTTCTATAACCTAAATAATTTACTTTTTGAAGAGATATAAAAACTCATTTTTCTGCTCTTATGATTTTAGAAGACAATTTATTCATTTAATGGAGGAACATTTGGAGAGAGGTCAAAAGTAGCAATGATAATGACCCGAAGCTTGAAAATTATAAAGTTTATGAGGAGAAATTTGTAAAAACAATTTCTAATAAGAAATAAAAAAGGAGAGAAGTCTTTCTAAAAATTTTTGTTATAAATTGACAGTTTATACTTGTGTATATTTACAGGGTTCAAAGTGATGTTATGATTTATTAATGTAATGTGAGATAATTAAATTAAGCTAATTAACATATATATCACCCCAAATACTTATTTTTTTTGTGGTGAGAACATTTGAAATTTGCTCTCTTGGCAATTTTGAAATGTACAATACACTGTTATTAACTATATTTATGCTATGCAATAGATCTAAAAAAAAATGCCTTACTCCTCCTGTCTGAGATTTCATACCCTTTGACCAGCATCTTCTCATTCTCCCACCTCCAGCTTCTGTAGCCACTACTCTACTCTCTGCTAAGCTGAGGTCAATTAATTTAGGTTTCACATGTAAGTGAGAACATGCAGTATTTGTCTTTCTCTACTATTTCACTTAGCATAATGTTTTCCAATTCCATCATGTTGGCACAAGTGACAAAATTTCCTTATTTTTTAAGGCTGAAGAGTATTCCATTGTGTATATATACTACATTTTCTTTATCCATTCATCCATTGATAGATACTTAGGTTTATTCCATAACTTGGCTGTTGTGAATAGTGCTGCAATGAACATGGGAGTGCAGACATCTCTTAGACATATTGATTTCAAATCTTTTGGGTAAATACCCAGAAGTGGGGTTGTTGGATCATACAGTCATTCTATTTGTAGTTTTTTTAAGGGACTTCCATTGACTTCCACAATGGCTGCACTAATTTACATTCCCACCAACATTATACACAGGTTCCCTTTTCTCCACATGCTTACCAACACTTGTTAATCTTCTTTTTTTGGTAATAGCCATTCTGACAGGTGTGAGGTAATATCTGCTTGTGGTTTTAATTTGCATTTCCCTAATGATTAGCGATATTGAGCATTTTTTCATAAATCTGTTGACCATTTGTATGTCTTCTTGAGAAATGTCTATTTAGGCCCCTTGCCCATTTTTAAATTGAGTTTCTTATTTTCTTGAGTTGTCTGAGTTTCTTATATGTTTTGGATATTAACCCCTTATTTTATATATGGCTTGCAAATATTTTCTCCCAATCAATACGTTGTCTCCACACACTGTTAATTGTTTTCTTTGCTGTGCAGAAGCTTTTTAGTTTGACATAATTCCATTTGTCTATTTTTGCTTTTGTTGCCTGCTCTTTTGGGGTCAAATCCAACATTGCCCAGACTAATGTCTTATAGTTTTTCTCCACAGTTTTTGGTCTTAGGTTTAAGTCTTTAATCCATTTTGGGTTGATTTTTGTGTATGTTGTGAGGTAAAGATTCACCTTCATTCTTCTGTATGTGGATATCCATTTTTCTTAATGCCATTTATTGAAGAGACTAGCTTTTTCCCATTGTGTATTCTTGGCACCTTTGTCAAAAATCAATTGACTATGCACATGTGGGTTCATGTCTGGACTCTCTATTCTGTTCCATTGGTTGCTGTGTTTTTCTCATGATTTCCTTGGTTATGCAGGGTTTTTGTGGTTCCATATGAATTTTAGGATTATTTTTATTTCTATGAAAAATGACATTGGAATTTTGATAGGAATTGCAATGAATCTGTAGAACACTTTGGGTAGTATGAATATTTTAACAATATTCTTTCAATACATGAACATAGGATATCTTTCCATTTATTTGTGTCTTCTTCAATTTCTTTAATCAACAATTTATGGTTTTCAGTGTACAGGTCTTTTATTAATATCTCCTTGGTTAAATTCCTAAGTATTTTAATTTTTTGTAGCTATTATAAATGCAATTGTTCTCTTGATTTCTTTTTGGATAGTTCATTGTTAGTGTATGGAAATGCCACTGATTTATTTGTGTGTTGATTTTTGTGCCCTGCAACTTTATGTATTGATTTATTAGTTCTAATGGTTTTTTGTTTTTGTTTTTGTTTTGATGGAGTCTTAAAGGTTCTTTATATAAGATTATGTCTTCAGCAAACAGTGACAGTTTCACTTCTTTCTTTCCTGTTTGGATGCCTTTTATTTTTTTCTCTTGCCTAGTTGCTCTGGCGGGGACTTCCAATACTGTGTTGAATAGAAGTGGTAAGAGTGGGCATCCTTGTCTTCTTCCAGATCCTGGAAGAAAGGCTTTCCATCTCACCATTGAGTATAATGTCAGCTGTGGGTTTCTCATATATGGCCTTTATTGTATTGCATTACATTCCTTCCATACCTAATTTGGTGAGAGTTTTTATCATGAAGGGATGTTCAATATTGTCAAATGCTTTTTCCGTATCTATTGAGATGATCATGTGGTTTTATCTTTCATTCTGTTAATGTGTTGTATCACATTTATTGATTTTTATATGTTGAACCATCCTTGCATCCCAGGGATAAATCCCACTTGATCATGATAGATGATACTTTTAATGTGTTGTTGGATTTGGTTTCCTGGTATTTTGTTGAGGATTTTTGCATCTATTTCATCAAGGATATTGGCCTGTAATTTTCTTCATTGTAATGTCCTTGTCTGGCTTTGGTATCAGAATAATGCTTACCTCATAAAAAGAGTTTGGAAGTATCCCTCTTCTTCAATTTTTGGAAGAGTTTGAGAAGAATTGGCATTAGTTCCTCTTTAAATGTTTGGTAGAATTCAGCAGTGAAGCCATCAGGTCCTGGGCTTTTTTTGTTTTTTGATGTTTTTTGTTTTTGATTTTTTATTACTCATTCAATCTCCTTACTCATTATTGGTCTGTACAAATTTTCTGTTTCTTCATGGTTCAATCTTTGTTGATTGTATATGTCTATGAATTTATCTGTTTCTTCTAGGTTATCCAATTTCTTGGTATATAATTATTCATAGTAGTCTCTTATGATCCTTCGTATTTTTGTGATAGCAGTTGTAATGTCCCCTCTTTCATTTCTGATTTGAGTCTTTTTTCTTAGTCTAGCTAAGTTTGTCAATTTTATTAATATTTTTGAAAAATAACTCTTATTTGATCTTTTATATTGTTTTTCTGATCTATTTCATTTATTTCTGCTCTGATCTTTATTATTTCCTTCCTTCTTCTAACTTTGGACTTTGTTCTTTTTCTGTTTCCTTGAGGGGTAATGTTAAGTTGTTTATTTATTTCTTCTTTTTGATGTGGGCATTTATTGCTAAAAACTTCCCTCTTAGAACTGCTTTTATTGTATCCCATAACTTTTGGTAGTTGTATTTCCATTCATTTATCTCAAAGTATTTTTAAATTTCCCTTTTAATTTCTTTATTGACCCATTGGTTATTCAGGAATATGTTGTTTAATTTCCACGTATTTGTGAGTTTTCTGAAATTCCTGCTATTACTGATTTCTATATTGTTTCACTCCATTGTGGTCAGAAAAGACACTTGATACAATTTCAATCTTTTTAAATTTGCTAGGCTTGTTTTGTGCCCTAAGTTATTAGAGACTATTCTGCATGTGCTTATGAAGAATGTGTATTCTATTGGTGTTGGATGGAATGTTTTGTATATGTCTGTTAGGTACATTTGGTCTAAAGTGTTGTACAAGGTGAATGTTTCGTTATCATTTTTCTGTCTGGATGATCTGTCCATTCTTGAAAGTGGGATATTGAATTCCCCTACTATTATGGTATTGCAATCTATCTCTCCCTTCAGTCCCTTTAATATTTGTTTTATGTACAGTATTAAGATGCTTTGATGTTGGGTGTATATATATTTATAATTATTAATCGTCTTGATGAATTAACCCTTTTATCATTATATAATATCCTTCTTTGTCTCTCTTTACAGGTTTTGAATTCAAGTATATTTTGTCTGATAGAGTTTTCAGTGTTACCCTGATATTTATACTGTTTGGACTATTTTTTATCCAAAATATGGTTTTATCAACCAATTATATGGTACAGTATTCTAGAAATTTCATTGTCACTTAATAATCAGGCCTTTAAAATATCTTTACTGTTTTATAAAATGACACATAATTACTTTGTTCATCATACTAGAGTATTGTATAGTGGCTTTTTAAAGTTTTTGAGCAAATGATGTTCCATTTGCAAACTTTTTTTTTAACTTAGTAATTACTTATGTGACTTAAACACAATAATTGAATGCCCATCCACCCAGCACTATTTCTTGCTAAAAGAAATTTGCTTCTCTTGGTTCTTTAAATAATTTTGGTTGTTCACTTTGTTCATTTTTAAAAAATTGAGTGTACATATATAATGTACATTTATACATATAATGTATATCTATGTATAAGTATATATTTATTAGTGTAGTATGTTCATTATAAAGTATATATAAGAAAGGATAGGATAAAGATGAAATAAATTATTTATAAATGTCCTATAACTTGTAATAGCTTTATACTAGCTACTTAATATATGAAGGCTGAATGTAAACTTAGTTCAGGGTTCATTTAGTAACAAGTTTTGTCAATTCACATTTTGAAATTATTTTAACACTTTTTTTTTCTTTTTTCCAGATCTGATTAGGAGCTAATAAAAACTTACTATGTACTATGCAATATTCTAAGTACTTTTTATAGATTAATTTAATTTTAACAGCCATGTGAGATAGGCATTATGAGTATGATAAGAAAATTGAGGCATAGGAGAGTTAAGCCAAAGGTCACACACCTTATATGTGATAGCATTTGGATTCAAACCCAAGAGCCTGGTTCTCTTAGATTTGCACTGTCTAATATGGTAGCCACTAGCCACATGTGGCTATTTAAATTTAATTATATTTTAAAAATAAAAATTTAGCTCCTTATTTGCACTTAGCTATATTTCAAGTATTTAAAAATCACGTGTGGGCTGGGCATGGTGGCTTATGCCTATAATCCTAGCATTCTGGGAGGTCAAGGCAGGAGGATCTCTTGAGCTCAGGAGTTTAAGACCGGTATGAGCAAGAGTGAGACTCCGTCTCTACTGAAAATAGAACAAATTAGCTGAGCATGGTGGCACATCAGGCTGAGGCAGAATTGCTTGAGCCCAGGAGTTTGAGGTTGCTGTAAGTTAGCCTGATGCCATGGCACTCTAGCCTGGACAACAGAGCAAGACTCTGTCTCAAAAATAAAACAAACAAACAAACAAAACCCCATGTGTACCTAGTGGCTACTACATTGGACAGCACCAATCTAGAACATTTCCAGCATCACAGTGAGTACTATTGGACTGTGCTGACTTAGACAATTGGTCATGATGTTTTTATTTTTTAATGCGTGGGGGCCATTGGTTGTCACCAACCCCTTAATGCTGTGAAATACCTCCCTCGTAGACTGATACCTGATTCAAGTGAGAACCTCAGTGTCAATTTGGATAAACAAATACAAGCAGATGTTCTAATATAGTCTCCCTATATCTCCTGCATGCTTCTTGGAGGATAAAAGCACCCTACTTTAGAGGTCACTATTCTTGTTCCTCAACTTTACATTCCTGATGTATTTATTTCCCTCTTCTTCAATGCCTTACTATTGTATCATCATTCCTCTGCCCTCATCTTTGCAAAGGAATAAGCAAACCTAGGACAAGAGACCAGCAGGTCTGCTGCTCAGCAGAAGAACTGAGATCCTACAGGACACAGATGTTTATGATGTGGGATACAGGGCCAGGAGATGATAAATTAAAGGATGAAAATAAAAGTTCTTCAAAGTTGCTTTGTTTGATTTTCTTAAGAAAAATGTCTTCTTGGTTGCTCTGGGACAAGATAAAATTCTTAATGGTTTTTGCAAACATTTTCTGCTTATAGTGCCACATTTTCCATTTGGCTTACTGTTTCACTAAAACTTTTTATCCATGCATTCGTAAAAAAAAATCATGACATTGTAATTGCATTTATTTTATAAGGTGATGGTGCCTGACATTTATATTTTTCATGTGTGTGAGACAACAAAATGGAGGTAAATGTAATTTTATTTGCAAATACTTTTCAAATAGCCTTGCAGTTGTGTATGTAGTGTTTTAAAGTGAAAGATGGCAGAAAACTAGTAGACGTGGTTACCTCTAACACTATGCTGGGCTTTTCAATGAGATTACAACTGGGCATTTTGGGTATTTCATATAGAACTGTCCCACACTTTACTGGACATTAAACATCTCTGATCCCTGCCCACCAAGTGCCAGTAACATGTCCAGTCATTAGAACAATCATAAACCTCTCACATATCTTCAAATGCCCCACATACTGGTGGGTACTGCTCAAGTTGAGAACGATTGAGCTAACAGCATTCTCTCCAGACTCTCATGACTGTCTCTCAGCTTTTACGACAGAAGATTATATGATTTCACTACTAAAAATTGGATAAAAAATTTTTATTCCAAAAAACAAAACAAAGTCTTGTTTCTAACAATAGCTCTGACGCATAAGATCTACCATGTGCCTTTCACTGTGCTACACACATTATATGTATTTCCTTGTTTCATACTCACTGTACCATGTGAAATGAGTGCCAGTATCCTCATTTTTACAGATGAGGGAAATATTAAGTGCACAATGTGATGAAAATATATCACCCAATATTTATTAAGTACATTCTATGTTCTGGGTACTGAGAAAAATTCATGAACAAGATAGGTGCAGTTTTTGTCCTTAGGGAGGTTGAGATTGCATAGCTAAGTAAGTGGTAGGGTCAAGATTTTAACCCAGATCTGTCATTCGTAGAACAGCACACTCTCTCCTATTTCTACCACTGCCTCCACCTAAATTATCTTCTTGAAGAAAAATTTAGTCAGCCAAATTAATCAAACTTAATGAACTGTAAATATAATTTAGAAGACATCTACCACTGTACAGTCACCTTTCTGGTGTCTGTCCTTCTCAGGGCTGCCGGAGTCTGTGCAGCAGAGTGTACAACCTGCATGGCCACAAACAAGGGCCCAATCTCTGCCTGGAATACTTTCCCCTCTCCCAGCATCCTGCCTTGCATGAGGGTATCACTCAAGTATCTGCTCTGACACATGGATTTTTCAGGTACTAACCAACCCACCATTGTTTCTCTCTCCCTCCCTCCCTTTTTTTCTTCTTCCTTCCTTCCTTCTACTCATGCATACAATATTTTTGAAAGCCCACTATTTGTCCATGTTCTAGGACTATGATAAAATACTCAATAAGACAGGCAGGCCCTGTCCTCCGGGATCACACCACTCAGAATGAATCCTTTCAGTCTTTTTTCACTGTGTGTATAACTCTTAATTGCAGTGCTTAATGTAGTTTTTAGGTATTATGTGTCCTTCAGTGTTTTTACTATGATAATATTTGTTTGGAACATTAGTTAGATTAACACTGATGCACATTCATTTAATTGACATTCTTATTGGGATTGATGTGATAATTACAAGTTTGCATGCCAGTATGTAGGCTGATGTGCAGGGTTTTGTATAAAGGAGCATTACATAAAATATGTTATTTCATTTTCCTACTCTTGAGCATTAAGAAGCAACCACTAGAGGGCTTCCCCTACCCCCAACAGGGATATCTAGCTGCCTATACTAGATGGTCTATATAATATGCACATTTGATATTATGAATATAGTAGAAAAAGAGAAAAAGGCTCAGCAAATTGGGTGAGCCAAAAAGGTTGAAAAATTTTATTATTTCTCAGGATAAACTTTTACCCCAAAACATGTTACTTGGGTATGTGAATAGCCTTTCCCACTTGATTATGAGTCACTGAGGGCAGAAGTCGTGTCATGATCCTGTTTATGATGCTTATTCACCCTTAACTATTTGGTGAACACAAAAGCAGAAGGTGACTTTATCAGCCAGAGAGTAAACAATGCTGTAGAGAGATCATGGCTCTGGAAAACAGGAAACCTGGGTTCAATGCCTAAATCTGTGAGTGCCTACTGTTATGGCCTGAATAAATCACCCAACCTCACTGGAGCCAGTTTCCTTGGAAAAAATGACAAATGATGCTTGTTTCAAGGTTTCTTGCCAGCTACCAAACTGCTGTGATTATTCTGTTACCACTCTGTAGTAAATACATAGAGAAGGTTACATATTGTATAAGAAAAGTTATATTATAAAGTCCTTATTTCAGGTTTTAAATATAGACAGCTTTGATTGGTTTTATTTGAATTTTGTAAAAAGACGTATGTTAGCCTCAGAGCACCTTCATATACTCTTGAGCATATGCATAAGATGCTATGTAGTTAGATATGTGAACATGAAATTTTCAATTGGCTATAAACCGTTTTCCCTCTTCTTACCTCTTTGAACAGATCCATTCCACGTCCCCCACCCTCCAAACCCCCACCAAGACCAGCTCACAATAATGTTCGTCAGCTGCTATGAGTGGCTTTTAGAACTTTTACAGACTCCACAATTGTCAAGGCTCACACCTTAGATGCTTGCTGAGTGGGATATCCCGTGGAGAATATAAGGCCCCTGCCTTCAAGGAGGCTAGGTTCTAGTGGTAGAGTTAAGAGGAACACATAAGTAGCAATAATAGGAACTTGAACCTATAATCTAATCTTAAACTAATGAGATACTTCAAGGCAAACCATGGGGGAAGTAGGAGGAAGCCTTGCCAAGTTCTCTGCTCCAATTACAAATATGCTCTAAAATTTCGCAGTGAAGATTTTTAATTGCATGCATCTTGAAACTCTTGGATCCTGCCTGTAATCCTATACCATTGAGCCCCCTTGTCTTTGAAATCCAGTGCCCCGGAAGTGAATCTAGGACTGAGAAAAAAATGCCAAGACTGACCCTATGAATCCCAGATGCCAGTCTGTCCATATCAGATGAAAAAAATTGGGACAATGGAGTAAGATTTTGTTAAAACTCATTCCACTTAAATACTACCTTTTACGTTGAGAATAAATATTTCCATTCTACATATTTGGCATTAGAACGTCCTTTTATGAAATGATGATGACAGTGGTAGGTGGTTGGTTGATGTTGGTGTTTTGCTTGTTATTTTAATATTCCTACTTGGCAAGGGGAAAGTTAATAAAGCCATTGGTGCTTTGTAGACATAGCTTGTATCTTCATGGAACTTGTCTTCTGCTTCTTACTCCCCTGGGAGGAAGCAAAGTCAGTAATACTCTGCTCATTTTATGGTTGAGCTGACAGACTTGGAACCATGTGTTCCACATTTTCTATTAATGTAATACAGACTTGTCCTGGCATTGATTAAAACTCTGCTCTCCAGACACCTCTGTACACAGTAATTATATGCATAGAGTTATTCTATATGAAGTCACCAGACCTCACATGTTCCTTACACCTTGCAAATATGGAGCTAAGTCTTTTCGTATGGTGGTGGGGGGGAAAGGAAGCATTCTTTAAATGCTGTGGTTTTAATTAGTAATGGTAAGATTTTTAAGTGAAAAATAGAGATGTCTGTTTTCCTGGCAAAATCTTCTAACATCTTTTGAATGTATTGCTTTGAGGGGATAGTTCACACATCAGGTTTTGATTCTCATTCAGTTATTTTCCATTCGGAGAGGAGCCAACTGTTATCCTAAAAGGTCAGTATTTGGTTTCCATGCTTAATCAAACACTTGAACTTCATGGCCATTTTTCTGTTAAAGATAAAGTTTTCTGTTAAATACAGATGTCTTTTTGCTGCATCTTAGGCGGTAGCCTGGTGAATCAGAAGACTTATTGCTAGATTTGGCCATTTCTTCACTTCTTGTTCCACTAATTCCTGCAGGGGCTCCAGCTGCAGCATACTTTAGCAAATCTATGAAGGAAAAAAATGTGCTAATCTTAAGTACAGTGTGAAAAAAGGAATTCAGGAGCAATGGAATCCTTTAAAAGTTTCTCCCCAGATGCCCCAATGACTCTTTACATTATTAATGCTTAGACTTTGAAGTCCAAAGGACTGCCTTTGAATCTTGTCTTTCTTGTATAGAAACTGTGTGATTCAGAGTAAGTTGTTTAACCCCTTCATTTGGAAAAGAAAACAGTTAGCATTTATTGGCACGGGACGAGGCCCTGGACTGTGTTAACAGCTTAGCATGAATTCTTTCAATTCTCCCAACCTCATGTACTAGCATGGCAGACACTGTTTAGGTGCTTACCCGGCAACATTCCTTCTCCCCTAACTAGCTTATTAAACCCCAATTTTGTGTAGGTGAAAATGTGCTTTCTAGATACTTACAGCTCCAGTGGCTGTATTTGACACAATGTGTCTGATTTACATACACAGTGATGGAATTAGATGTCAGACTCCACAAAGCTGACTTCAGAGCCTGAGCTCTTAACCTTGTGGTATTTGGGAGGATGAAATGAAATTACTTCTATAAAGCACTTTAGCATTGATGCCTGGCATGTGGTCCATGCTTATTGAAATGTTAAGACTTTTCCCACAATCACAGCTTCGTGTTAGTGCTTAACAACATGCTCTCAGGTATTGATTCTCATTCAGTTATTTTCCATTCTAAGAGGAGGTAGCTTTTGTCCTAAAAGGTTGGTATTTGGTTTCCATGCTTAATTAAACAATCAAGCTTAATGGCTACAGCAGATGCTCAGTAAGTTTGTTGAATGAGTGAATGAATAATTCTCTTAAATAAAGAAGATTTTCTAAGCATCACTCTTAAGCAGTTACTGTATGCATTTTTGATAAGAAAGCTGAAATTTTATTAAGTATTAGCATGGTACAGAGCCGCAGTGAAAGCCATAGACTGCCTGGGTTCAAATCCAGCCTCCACCACCGACTGATGTGACATTGGGCAAATGATTTCACCTCTCAGTGCCCCAGCTCACTATCTGTAAGATGGAGATAGTAATCTGAATTGCCTCATAGTAGTATTGTTAGAATTAATTAAAACAATACATTTAAAAGTATTAAAAGGGCCTGCAGAGCATTCAATAAATGTTAGCTTTTATAATAATAACTATTAATTGTTTCTACTAATTCATATGTATCTGACCCAAAGTGTTTCCAATGAATGAAGCCAAGCTGAAAACAAAACAAGATCCTCATGTTGTAGATGCAGAAATTCAAACGTGGATTCATAGTGACTTATCCAAATTCAAATATAGCAGGGCTAAAATAAAAACTCCAGTGTCCCAGCTTCTCATCTAGTACCTACATGCTTGCTTTGCATTATAAAATACGAATTCACATTGAGTCTTGGTGGTTGCCTTTTAAAACCAAAAGCAACAAAAAAATTGTATACTCTTACCTTGACAAATCAGAAAATGCCTCTCCCATCTGGTTCTCTCTGTCCATATCTGTGTTCATATTTGTTTATTTGAGAGGAGTCAAGTCAACTTGATCAAGAAGAAATAGTGTCACTCTACCTTTCTGGCAATTATTATTACAACTTAAAAATGAAACAGTCAACAGTGATAAGAAAAACTAACCATTATGAATGTTAACTTATAAAATTCAATTTTTAAGAAGGACCTAAGACTTTTGTAAAGGTATGAAGAATTCTGCAGACCCATTCTCCAGTAAAGCAACTATAACTAGTGAAAATTTAAAAAGCACAACCATTTAAAGTCCCTGGAAATTGTCCTAAGAGCATAGAGCAAGTGAAAAAATATTTAATCAATAAAATCTCAATGTGTAAAAACAGTAAAAGTCTTGGCACTTGAACCATGATCTTCTCCTTCTTTCCCTCTCCCTCCAGCTGAGTTTGATGGAACCTCCACTCCAGGCAGATATGACCAAAAAGACAGAGCTCCTATTCCCCTTCATTCCTAATCAAGGCAAACAGTATTGTCAGGAAGAGCAACCAAGAGCATTTCTAATCCTCTCCAACTTCAGCTTACAGAGGCTCACCATTTCCTGGTGAGTGCAGCCAAGAGGTCAGGGGCTCCCTTCTTCAATCCAGCCCCCATTCCACAGGGCAGAGTCTATTTCCCCATCCAGGTTTCTGCTCATAAAGCAGAGGTGACACTCCAAGAAAGGCAGGCCATGGTCATCGTCCAGGACCTGGATCAATGGCTCAGAGATTTTGCCCAGGCGAGGAGATGTAGCTGTTAAGAACAGAGAATTCTGATGTTCTCTGCCGAAGGACCTGGCTTCATTTGAAACAGAGTCAGGGGATGGCTCTCTCTAAAACAATGGAGATTTGGTGGTAAAAAATTAAGAGGAAACTTGTAGCTCTGTGAGAGCAACAAGCTAAACTATAGGCCGTAATTTACTAGAGAAAACCAGGAAAAGAGATAGCTACTAAGAGCCCTTCCAAAGTGAGAGAAGTGCAAAAACAACACAACGACAACAACAAAAAAACCCAAAACCAAATAAAACCAAAAAACCCTCAAACACTGATCTGGGGTTGGGGGAGAGACACCTGCTTGAATTTAATTAGATCAAACTGGGGAGCAATCTATGTCCCAGGGCATTTTTGGAAAGAATAGAACAATCAGCAGGCAATTAGAGGAGCCTAATAGCTGGGTGTGATATAATAGAGACGGACAACTACACAGTAGATCAGGGTAAGAGACCATCAAAGAGAGCCCTGCTAAAGCCACTGCCATCCCAGGGTGACTGTGCACATACTCACAGCTTCACACTGGCGGTAGGTGGTAAAGGGGAAATTAGATTTCATTAAAATAGCATAACCAAGTTACTAAACAAACAAGCAAAAAAGGAGAGGAGGAGAGAAATCAGTGTCCAGGATTGCTGCTATATATTACCTAAAATGTCCTGTTTTGAAAATATAAAAAAAGACAAGACATGCAAAGAAACAGAAAAATGTGACTCATACATAGGAAAAAAGCAGGCATAACATAAGGTTAAACCTTCGTGACCTTAGATTTGACAATGATATGACAACAAAAGCACAGGAAACCAAAGGAAAAAGTAGTAAACTAGACTTGATCAAAAATTAAAGACTTTTGTACTTTCAAGGACATATCAAGAAAATGAAAGGACAACCTACAGAATGAAAGAAAAACTTTTAAGAGAGATTATATCTAGAGTATATAAAGAACTCTTACAACTATGTAACAAAAAGACAAATAACCCAGTTATAAAATGGGCACAGGATGTAAATAGTTATTTCCCCAAAGAAGATATACAAATGCGCAATAAACACATGAAAAGATACTCAGTATCGTTAACTATCAAGAAATGCAAATCTCAATCATAATGAGATAGCACTCCACACCCACTAGGATGACTAAAATTAAAAACACAGGCAATAGCAAGTATAGGCAAGGATGTAGAGAAAT